>CM024647.1:43796463-44096098 GCA_014182695.1 Eucalyptus albens
AAGTCCACATCTTCATTATGGAGGCATGTCGATGATCCAAGCTACCACACTCTTTTAGATATAAACTATCTAATGAAGTACTCAATTTGTTTTACTCCTTTTTGGGAAGAGAAATGGGCCTTTTGACCATTTAACCATAAAACTAAGATATTTTCTTGGGACAAACCGATCGAATTCAATTCGAGATCAGTTAGAACTCAAAGTTTGACCAATAGATTCAAAGATATAATGAATGATTAATTTTTTTTTTTTTAGTGGAAAGCCAAAAATGAATATCAAAAGATATGAAATGACTAAAATGATTGACACACTTTTATAGGTACATTGTGATATTTTATGTTATCGCAAGCTTATTGACAGGTTGGAAAAGACAGTTTTAGAAGTAATGTCGAGTTGAGGACCAACGACGATCAATCGGCATGGATTCCCCCAATTCTTTATCTCGTGTAGCGTTGGAAAATTTATTTTAATTCGATTAACCTATGAAAATCGTATATGAGAGAGTGGCCACTATCCTATTCAAGTTGACTAGAAATAAAATGAGTACACGAAAATAGTTGATTTCCTATGCTACCAAAGATATAGGGTCGGGACTCAATTATATTAATTATTTAATTATTGCCTTTTCAATACCTGGACTTGATTATTTGTCAACTAAGGTGTTTGAAGAACCTTTTTACCAAAATTTTCAAGCCTAAGGTTTTCATCCGCCAAGTGTCCATGCAATATTTTTGTATTTATGAAGCTTCTAAAATGTAATCTAACCTTTCATCTAATACAAGCAAATCACAATATATATATATAAGAACTACAATCAATTCATTAAAGATAGTAATAATAGATCAAGTAAAAAGTAAAGTGTGGTAAATTAATTCAATACAGGTCAGGCAAAGAATATAATATAGCTTTGTTATTTAGCTTGAGGACAATAACCTCCATGAGCGTAATACAAATCAAATTCAAATGCTCTAAGAAACTAATTTTCCTAAATCTAAAATAGAACTTATAAAAAGACCATGGAATTTCCTAACTATTTGTGTACTAATTAAATGAAACTAAACTAAATCTAATATTGAAATCTAATAACCTAATGAAGACCTATTTTTCTAATTATTTTTCAATTTTTTTATTTTTATATGCCGAAAATGGGAAGTTGGGGCCGGGCCCAGGGCCCAGTCCTAATGTGGGCCAACACTGAAATTCGCTGGTCTGGTCCACAGACACAGATATCAATCTCATCCCACAGCTATTTAAACTAAGTCAAGCCCAAACCTATCTAAACCGTGTCAAGCCCAGACCTTCTAAGACCCAACTGAAGCCCACTGCAGTAAAACCACTCTAAACCATTTTCCATCAAAACCAATATCGACTTCGAGCCCATTTTCAATTATCACCTCGCCTCTTTTTTTTTTAATCCGTCATTTTCCATCATCTTCGGCATATGCCCAATCCAACGTTCTTAGAATTCTAATTATGTTGATGTCAATCATCAAGCCCTTACATAACCGAAAGAAAAACTTCGCTTTTGATCACAATGGCCATCATTAGTTAAGCATCCACCACACATGAGTACAAGTTTAACAAATATATAGAGGCATAACATTACAACGACATGACTAATCACTAGACATCAATACATATGTCATCTCCTCTTGGACATCTCTTGCTCGTAATCGCCATTGATCGCTATAGGAACATAGAACATAGGACTGAGAAGCATAATGATTCAAAAATGTATTCGGCCACCTGCGAAAACATTAGAGCTCATGCTTAAATGACCTGAAAATCAATTAAAATAACTTAATCTATGCCAACATACTTTCGAGCTTAGAAAATGACGAAACAAATTCGCATTGAAACATCATAGACATTGCGCCAAATATATTACAATCAATCGGTTAAAGAGAAGATCTTTGCAATTTCAAATTCGTATTCGCTACCATAGTCAAATGAAATTAACATGTGAATTTTAGAATCAAATATATGCACTTTGATATGGCCAAGCCTAATGGAATTTGAACAAGATTTACATTCACTCCACCGCCCCCAAAATCATGGCATGATGGAGAATCGGAGATTTCGTTGTCAATGAAGTCAAGCTAAGTTGCAATAGGCAATCCAATCAACTATGGGAGCTCTTGTGATCGTCGTTGGCTATGTTGAAGGCCGGTGGAAGAGCTTCAAGCCGAGTCTTGGCCACTTCAATCTTCACAGCAGCAAAACAAAGTTGAATAGGGGCTTCTTGAGAGCGGCAGTTGGGCGATGCCTTTGTTGCCTTGAGCGTGGCAACGAGCCAAAGATGAGAAAGAAGGCTCTGGAAATCAATTCCTTGAGGAAAATTTTCGGTGAAATCTCTCTCAAATGTGCTCTCCTAAATGTTTCGAACTGAATCTCTGTGAAGCACGTCTCTCACCATGTGAGCAATGATTGGCAACAAGGTTGGGGCGGTCGAAGGCAATGACTAGCAGTGAAGGAGAAAGAAGCAATTTATGGAAATGTTAGAGAAGATAATATAGGTGAAAATGAAAATAGATTTTGACGCATGTGGATCATTTTTATGAAGATATTATTGTCTTTGTCATAGCATGAGAAGAATGAAAAGTAATACACTCCCAATATATGAGCTCTCTTGATAAAACTCGTGCGAAAAATCTAGGGATAACAGAATTGTCAATGCAAATATCTTTTAAATTGTTCAATATCATTCCCATTCTCTTGCTCTCTTTCTCTTTCTCTTCCTTACAAGGATTATTTCACTGATTCATCGGGATTATTGTAGTGTTGTTACCTCTGATGAGGCTCTTCTCCTCAACACTTAAAATAAGATTTACCTTTTCTCTAACCCCAGGGGATGGGATGAACCAGATGTGCTCTACGATATACACGAAATCCTTTAATGAGGCAGTTTACCTCGATAACTCTCTCACCTCTTGTCCAACACTAGCAAGACCATCCCTTCAAAACCCCTCTCTGGACTTCAAGGACGTTTTCTTAGTTCTCTTTATGATTGGACCATGTGGCCGCCTCAAATCAAAGATGAGGATATTCAAAAATTGTGAGGACATAATTCATCATTGTAATTCTGTCCAAGTTGTTAAGGTAAACTGCGTTTGACCATCGAACAAAGCTAGAACAAAATGAAGGCAATAGTCATGGTGAGGCGTGTGGATCACATGAAATGAGACGTTTGATCAAAATCCTTCCCATTTGATGAGGACAAGTTTTGATCAATCAGCAAGGATTCTAATGAGCCCACTATAAAGATGAAAAGATGTTTGGCAGGTGAAAGGTAGATTATTCATTTGTATGTAATTAGTGGAATTTTGAACTAGTGATTTCCAACTCTCGAACTAGAAAGTCTCTAACCACTCATTATCATTGAAGAAGCCTGAAGCAATGCACCCCTAGTGTATAGCAAAGCCTCTAGAAAAATTGTTTTGTAAAATTTGTATGAAAATTTTAAGAATAATGGAACTACCAGTGCAATTACTTTTTTTTTTTTGTAAATTTGTTCAATATTATTCATGTGATCTTTTTTTTGGTCAATATGGTCTCTAATATATATATATATTGATCAAGTTAGTCCTTTCATTGAAATTGCAAAGACGCCGAGTATCATTCACTAGAGCCATTTTTAGGCTTATCGGATTAACTAAAGATGAGATACAACTCTTTCGTTGACTAAGACGAAGTTATTAGAAAACTAAACAAAAATCACAAACACTAAGTGAGAGAATTTAACAATTTCGAAATAGGCACATTAGATGCTAATCCAATATTAATGAGAAGGGAATAAAAAATCAGAGAAAGTGCAAATAACAAGTAACGCAGATGTACAGGTAAGTTAGGGGAAGTAACAAGGAAGAGCTCATGATTGAGTTTGCATGTGGTAGCATTCGCCTTTGAAGTTGGAAGTTGCAAAAGAGGTGGAATAATTGGAGTAATGCACATTGTTCTTGTACGTACAGGGGGGAACAATTGTTATTCGTATTTAGTTTATAAATATCAATGTTTTGAGATTGTAAAACTCTCTTTTCCACCATCCAGAAAATCTATAATCTATGTTTATATTCACTTTTGACAACACCAATTTTATTTTTCTCAAAATTTACCCTTTCAATGCAATTTATTTCGACCAAAAGAAATGCAATTCACAGTTTTCTTGTAATTTTTTTCTCTGCACTTAGCTCCCAATTAATTTGCACCCATTGAATCCCCTCTTTATGTATTTTGGGAGTGAGGTATGAAAACGTGAAGCGATTTCGGTTACTCTTTGTTGACAGCTATATTTTAATGACTGATTTAATTAGTCATTAATTACATAGAAAATTGTGGATTAATTTTTAATCCGTAGCAAAAATAATTTTCATCAAATTGCACGGCATATAGAAATTAGGAGCATTTGCATATGGTAATAGATTTTTTTTTTTGAAAAAAAAAAGAGAAAATTAATTAAAAATAATATGGTTATTATTTCAAAAAAAAAAAAAAAAAAAAAAGGCCCGGCCCCGGCCATCTTTTCTTCCTTTTATTTCTGCACGGGCTGGCTCAGCCTCTTCGCTTTTCCTTCTTCCCCGGCCCAGCCTCCTTCCCTCTTCCTTCTTTCCGCTCTTCCCTCGCGCCGGCCGAACAACAGGGGCGCGAGGACGAGAAGGACGACAGAGAGGGAACAGGACAGAGGCGGAGCGTCGACCGGGAGTTGGTGGTCGGAGCCAAGCCGGCAGTGGCAGCCGGCGTCGCAAGAGGCCATGCGCGCCGAATGGCTTAAAAGGGAGAGCAGAGAGCGAGCGAAGGGGAGGCTGGCTCGTTTGAGAGGGGACGGAGGGGAGAGCTCGAGAGATCCGAGAGAGAGGGAGGTCGAGAGTGAAATCGGAGAGCGGCGCTTAGCCTCGCCCCCATCGATCCAACTACGCGTCCCCGACGACCTCCGAACGGCGTCCCCAAGACCACCGCTCCTCGGCGTACGTGTTTCCGGCGAGTCCCTTTTCCTGGTTCCGAGACCCCACACCCGAGGATCTAGGCTCGGAGGCGTCAAAGCGATCGGCCATGGCCATATTTGTGTCGAGCGCACCCTTTAACCGCTGTATCCAAGCCGGGTAGGGAGCCACTCGCGATTGTACGCCCGTGCCGTGAACCTTTTGCTACCTTGCCCGGTTTTGGCCAACCTGTGAAACCGCGGCTTGACATTTTCTAGTTTATCTGCGGATTTGCTTTCAACCAGCCGTTATCCGTTGTTCTCCAACTTTGTTTATCGGTTCTCTCAAGTTCGGACGTGAGTTCAAGTTCTAAAGATGGAGTGTCTTCTTCTCGATCCGTGGTCATCACGTGTTTGATAATAGGTCCAAGTCAGCCCGTGCACATGCGTCGTCGATCCCATTCGTTCTTAAGTGCGTATAGAGAAATTTCACATCATCACAAATTCCTTGTCGCTCGTTGAGCATTATTTCCATTGTTGAACTAGGTGGGAGCATAAGAGTTTCTTTGCGTTTTTATTACTCTATATTTTGCGCGTGAGGAATCGGTTGAAGTCTAGGGCCGAAACCTCAATCTCTTGGGTCATTCACGTTGGCTTGCTTTCCCGATCTCTGCTCTATTCAGTCTTTTGTCTTGCGATTGCGAATGTGGCATGTGTATCGGAAGATAACGGTGATTGGTATTGAGCCGAAGAGGGTAATGTGGTTGATGATGTCTCATGGGCGGATATTCGTCCAGTGGCAAGCGATGGCGATGGCGTTAACATGGCCGGCAGTGGTGGCATACGTAGGCTATCAAGGGTGATGTTTAAGACATTCTCGATGTGACGTCTGAGAGCGTTGATGGTTGAGCCGCGCTTGTTTTGGAGTTGATGTCTAGCTTTAGGAATGAACTTGCAGGAGGAGGAAAACGTCGGTAATATGTTGGGGATTCAATGTTTGAGTAATCTTGGGCCTAAGTGGTTTTAGTAGTTTGGGCTGGCTTTAGTCTTAGTGACATGGCCCACGGACGAAGCATGACCCAAGATCATCCGTGACGGGCCGTGTCACGTACAGGGGGCTACCCGAGAGCAGCCTATGGTCGACCCATGAACAGAATGAGTGAGAGGCCCATGTGCAACCCAAGAGCGGCCCATGACCAATGTTCGAGCAGCCCGTGATGGTTTGGCTGATCGCGTGTCAGACGGACCTGCAACCCCGATCTTGCTTCTGACACACGCCCTTGGTTTGCCCAAGGCCTGACGAGCGCTACCCATGGACTTCCTAAGGGCCTGCCGTGCGCAGACCATCGAGTAGCCTTCGAGTAGCCTGTTGTATAGCTTGTAATGATGATACAGATTCAAAATGGACTGTTGGATCGGAGGGATGATCAACGGCTGAGATGCAACTCGCTCTTGTATAAATAGGGATCCCTCCCCCACTTTGAAAACAGTTCGTTCACGGGCAATATACACTCTCTTTGCCAATTCGATTCTTGTGTTCGAGCGTGTGTGTGTAAGGCTGACTTGGGATCGCCGATCCTAAGGCCGCGCGGTGTTTGATCGACCGAAATTGATCGACCTGTGACAAGTGGTATTAGAGCCAACATTCCAAACGCAATGGCTGATCCTTGTGCTGATGCTTCAGTCGTTCAAGGTGATGAGCGTGAAGATCGTGGGCGTCAGGCCGAGAGGGCTACCCGGTCGAAGAAGGCCCGTGTTGCCTCATGTGCGAGGGATTCGAAGGGAGACCTGGACATCTGTCTGATGGCCATAGAGGAGACCGTCACGGACGTCCAAGCGTTGATGGACGACCTACACCAGGCTGTCGAAGGAGCGGAAGCCGTTAGGGAGGAGTTCTTGGCCGAAGTGTAAGAGCTCCAAACCGGTATGGGAGAGCTCCGTGTCGAGGTGTAAGGATCCTTCATGCACGAGCTACAGTAGCGGGATGAGACTTGGGAGGCCGCGATTGCAGCCATGTGAGCAGAAATGACGGAGATGAAGGGCAAGCTCGTGGAGCTTGAAGTGGCACGCGTGAACAACTTCCTGTGGTACATGGAGCGATACTTCCAGACCATGGGAACAACCGACGACGTGATTCGGGTGAACATCGCAACCATGTATTTAGCTGATGATGCGCTGCTATGGTGGAGACGTCGATCGGATGGTAGGAATGGCGATCCTATTGTGATGTGGGCTCGGTTCATTGAGGAATTTCGGCGAACCTACTACCCCGCTTATGCGGAGGAAGAAGCCTGAAGGGAACTCAAGTGCCTAGAGCAAAAGGGCGGAGTTCGTGACTATGTAAAGCGGTTCTTGGAGTTGTTGCTCCAAATCCCGTCCATGACCGAGATGGAGGCGTTCCACCAGTTCATGGGCGGACTCAAACCTTGGGTCAAACAGGAGCTCAAACGGTGCAATGCAACGGACCACACCATAGCCACTTCCGTGGTTGAGTCCCTTGTTGAATATAGGCCAGTAGCTACCGCCAAGCCCGATTTTCGACTGAGAGAAAACGCCAATGGTGGGGGAGATTGAGGCCGGTTCCCTCGACTGAACGCTGATAGATCGCCTCCAACCCCTCATAGGAATCAACCCGAGTCCAGCCATGGAGGATACCAACACAAGGTACGCACATACAAGTGCTTCTTTTGTGACGGTCCCCATGTGGCTCGGGATTGCCCGAGGAGAGGAAAGCTGGCGACCCTGTGCAAGGAGGACAAGCCGCCGGAGGAGGCGCGGTTGGGATCGTTGCGGATCCTTGGAACGATCAAGGTCAAGAAGGCCAAAGAATCAAAAGGAATGATGTTCGTAGACGTGAAGATCAGAGGTATCACGATGAGCGCACTCGTGGATACCGGGGCGTCCGATCTGTTTATATCCAAAGAGGACGCGAAGAAGCTACATCTTCCGATTGAGGCAAATGAGTCTGGTTGGCTCAAGACGGTGAATTCCAGAGAAGTCCTAACCAGTGGCATGGCCAGGGGCATGGAGTTCCACCTAGGTCCTTGGACCAGCAAGGAAGATATCGAGGTAATACCCCTCGACGACTATGACTTCATACTCGGTTTGAGATTCCTCAACCGAATCAATGCGAGTGTCATGCCCTTCGCGGATTGCATATGTATCCTGGAGAAGCGGTGCTAATGCATGGTCCCAATCTACCGTGAATCGGGATGCGATCGGAAGATGCTATTGGCCATGCAGCTATCCAAAGGGCTGAAGAAAGGCGAGGTGACCTTCTTGGCGGCATTGAAGGAGGAGGGCGCGGAGGAAAGCACGGTATCGGAAGAAGCATCCCGAGTCCTCGATGCCTTCCAAGATGTGATGCCGCCTGAGCTGCCCAAGAAGTTGCCTCCTCGGAGAGAGGTCGACCATCGGATCGAGCTGGTACCCGATGCTCGACCACTGGCCATGGCTCCCTATCGCATGGCCTCGCCCGAGTTGGAGGAGTTGAGGAAACAGCTCAAGGAGCTAATGGATGCTGGATATGTTCGGCCATCCAAGGCCCCGTTCGGTGCCCCGGTCTTATTCCAAAAGAAGCATGACGGATCCCTCTGTATGTGTATCGATTACCAGGCATTGAACAAACTGACCGTCAAGAATAAGTACCCGATTCCCCTTATTGCTGACTTGTTCGATCAGCTTGGAGGAGCCCGTTGGTTCTCTAAGCTCGACCTTCGATCGAGATACTATCAAGTGCGGATTGCTGAGGGGGATGAGTCGAAGACAGCATGTGTGACCTGCTATGGATCATACGAGTTTCTCGTCATGCCATTTGGCTTGACCAATGCGCCGACTACATTTTGCACACTCATGAACAAGGTACTGCATCCGTTCCTTATTCGGTTCATTGTAGTTTATCTTGATGATATAGTGATATGTAGCTGAACGCTTGAGGAGCATGTTGAACATTTGAGTTGAGTTTTTCGGACCCTTCGAGAAAATGACTTGTATGTGAAACGAGAGAAATGTACCTTCGCACAAAAAGAGATCTCGTTCCTTGGGCACATCGTCGGGAGTGGACGTGTGCGGATGGATGCAGCCAAGATCCGTGCCATTGTTGATTGGGAGCCACCATCCAAGGTGACTGAGCTGAGATCCTTTCTTGGTCTCACGAACTATTATCGACACTTCATTCGAGAATATTCACACCTCACTGTACCAATCACGGACATGTTGAAGAAAGAAAGGCCGTGGGAGTGGACGGATCGGTGTCAAGAGACGTTCGAGCAGTTGAAGCGGGCCATGACCGAGGAGCCAGTTCTTATGCTGCCCGACTACACCAAGCCGTATGAGGTAGAGACCGATGCTTCTGATTTTTCCATCGATGGTGTCTTGATGCAGGAAGGTCATCCGGTGGCCTTTGAGTTTCGAAAGTTGAATGATGCGGAGCAATGATACACTGTCCAAGAGAAGGAAATGATCGCGGTGGTGCACTGCCTTCGCACATGGAGGCATTATCTCTTGGGATCCTAGTTCATCATGAGGATCGACAATGTGGCTACGAGCTACTTCCAAACTCAGAATAAGCTTAGCCCAAAACAAGCTCGGTGGCAAGACTTCCTAGCCGAGTTTGATTATACGCTAGAATACAAGCCCGGAAAGTCCAATTCCGTGGCTAACGCCTTAAGCAGGAAGTTCGAATTGGCCAATGTGGTGAGTCGGCCTGACTGCCCGTGGGTTGATCGTATCAAGGAGGGGCTGAAGCATGATCAAACAGCCCAAGCCCTCCTTCGATACGCCCAAGAAGGCTTGACAAGGAGATTTTGGCTCAAGGATGACCTCCTCTACACCAAAGGACGACGACTTTATGTGCCGCTCCATGGCAAACTTCAAAAGGAAGTCCTAAAAGAGTGCCATGACTCCAAATGGACGGGACATCCGGGAATCCACCGCACCATGGCACTCATTGAAGATCAATACTATTGGCCGCATATGCGGGACGATGTGGAGACATATGTGCGGATGTGTCTTGTCTGCCAACAAGACAAGATAGAGCAACGGTCCCCCGCGGGGCTCCTTGAGCCGTTGCCTATCCCGGAACATCCATGGGAGAGTGTCTCCATGGACTTCATCGTGAATTTGCCGAAGTCCGAAGGGTGTCGGACCCTCATGGTCATGGTAGATCGCCTCTCCAAATATGCGACGTTTGTGCCAACAACAAAGGAATGCCCAGCTGAGGAAGCCGCCAAGCTATTCCTCAAGCACGTCGTCAAGTATTGGGGCGTTCCATGCACGATCGTGAGCGATCGCGACCCTCGATTCACTGGACGGTTTTGGACCGAGCTCTTCAAGTTGCTGGGGATGAGTCTCAACCTTTCCACCAGCATGCATCCACAAACCGATGGACAAACTGAGCGGGTGAATGGATTGCTGGAAATCTATCTTCGGCACTATGTGAGCAACACGTAAGTAAACTGGGCATGGTTGATCGACGTGGCCCAATTTTCTTACAACTTGCAGCGGAGCGAGTCATGAACCAAAGTCCGTTTGAGATCGTGACCGGGCAGCAGCCGTTCACGCTGAGCGCAATCACCTCGGGGTATCGGGGGAGCAGCCCATCTGCGTATAAGCTCGCTAAGGAATGGGGTGAACAGGCCGACTTGGCTTGGGCGTGTCTAAATAGGGCTGCGAGAGGCACGAAGAAATGGGCTAACAAAAAGCGATAGCATGTGGAGTTTCAAGTCGGGGACTTGGTGCTAACTAAATTGCACCTTGTCCTTCGGTACTAGAATGTAAACAAAAGGGCTGATCCATCGCTATGAAGGCCCTTTCCAAGTGATATAATGGATCGGGAAGGTGGCATACAAGCTGGACTTACTGCCCAAGCTTAGGCTACACCCCGTGTTCCACGTGAGCATGCTAAAGCCGTTTCATGTGGACGAGGATGATCCGGATTGGGGCACATCACATCGAGAGCCCCTTGGGACGAAGACCTCTTATGATTAGGATGTTGAGTGCATCATGGCTAATCGGATCATACGGAAGAAATATCGGGCACCAAGGAAGGAATGCCTCGTCCGGTGGAGAGGCCTTCCCGAGATTGAAGCAAGTTGGGAACCCTCCGAGGCTTTGTGGCAATTCAAGAAGCACGTCGAAGCCTTCCATGCCACGGACATGACGAGGGCATCGCCTGATTAGGTGGGGGAGAATGACATGGCCCACGGATGAAGCATGACCCAAGATCATCCGTGACGGGCCGTGTCACGTACAGGGGGCTACCCGAGAGTAGCCCATGGTTGACCCATGAACATAATTAGTGAGAAGGCCCATGTGCAACCTATGAGCGACCCATGAGCAATGTTCGAGCAGCCCGTGACGGTTCGGCTGATCGTGTGTCAGACGGACTTGCAACCCCGATCTTGCTTCTGACATACGCCCCTGGTTTGCCCAAGGCCTGATGAGCGCGACCCATGGACTTCCTAAGGGCCTGCCGTGTGCATACCATCGAGTAGCCTTCGAGTAGCCTGTTGTATAGCTTGTAATGATGATACAGATTCAAAATGGACCGTTGGATCGGAGGGACGATCAACGGCTGAGATGCGACCCACTCTTGTATAAATAGGGATCCCTCTTCCACTTTGAAAACAGTTCGTTCACAAGCAATATACACTCTCTTTACCCATTCGGTTCTTGTGTTTGAGCGTGTGTGTGTGTAAGGCTGACTTGGGATCACCGATCCTAAGGCCGCACGGTGTTTGATCGACCGAAATTAATCGACCCGTGACACTTAGAGGTTCTTAGGCTGTTCATTTAGCAAGATGGGCTTAGTGTTTTAAATTCCAACGAAATGGGCTTTGTGATTTTCTATTTGAATGGGCTTGTTTTGAATAGGCCCATTTATGTCCATGGCCCAAAACCGAGAGACTACCTCAGCCCACATTTAGACCGGACCACGGGGCCCTACCCGAGTTCATACTTTCTATATTAAAAAATTTATTAAAAATAATTTTTTTAAGAAAAAGCTTAAAAATAAGTTTTTTAAATAGTTTTCTTTCAAAATTTGATGATAAAAAATTGTGCTCAAAATTCAACAAGCTTTTAGGGCTTTACCATGAGATTTGAGTATTAGAGACAAATGTTAAGTCATCATTTGCACATTTTGATTATCATGTGGTTGCGCACTTTTGATATATTAATTTGGGAAAATTTAAATAAGGACTCGAAATGGATCTTATTTAAAATAAAAATTTGAAGTGGTTAAATCGTCTTAAATAAGGATATGAAGTAACCAAATCATCTCCAATAAGGGCTTTTGGCTGACCGTTAACTATTTTAACTATCGAGAAAAGGATATTTTGGTAAAAAAAAATGAAAACTATATATTTTTAATTTTTTTAACTCTTTTTCCTTTTTCCTTTTCCTTTTCTTTTATTTTATTTTTCTTCTTTTTTTCCTCTTCGCTCCCCCAGCCATCGGTATTGATGGTTGGCTAAGGTTGCCCGGCATTGGGTTAGGGCAAGTCACCCCTTGCCGAATTTAGGGAGGGTTGCCCTCACCAACATTGGGGTAGCCCCCGTGAGGCGACCTTACTCAACACTGGCGAAGGTGACCCTCCCCCTCACTAGATTTGGCGAGGAACACCCTCGCTCAACATTGGCAGGGGTTGCCCTCGCCAGCTCGAGTGAGGGCAAGGGTCGCCTTTGCTTAGGCTAGCAAGGTCATACGAGGGCGAGGACTACCCTCGCCAAATTTGGCAATGGAAGCTCCCCTTCGCCGAGTCCAGCGTCCTCCGCCATGGCCAGTGGAGGGAAATGGGAAAGTGGAAAAAGAAATAGAAAGAAATAGAAAAAAATAAGTTAAAAGACGAGAATGCCTTTTGTTTTGAGAGGTTAGGCCATTTTTAAAAACTAATATGACCACTTCAAGTCCTTATTTAAAACATGTTTCACTTCGAGCTCTTATTTGAGATGATTTGACCACTTTAGACATAAAGTCTACTTCGGGTTCTTATTTGAGAAAACGAAGGCACTTTAGGCCTTTATATGGAATTTTCCCTGTTAATTTTGGTTTCCCTTTGGCCTAGTTAGAAATGGTATTATATCTTATTTCTTAGTGTTAGATTTTCTCTTTGGCTTGCAATTTATCTAATACTTTCCTCGGTTATTGATTGTTATTTTTATCATTGCGCCCTCACTCGATCGCCTCACATGTTAGTGGATAAGCTTAAAATCAATTAAGATGACACGACAAACATCCTATTGAAATGAACAAAATTAGGTACCAAAATGGTATTGATCGATTAATTAGTGTAATCAAGTCCCCGACTCTAGATTCATTGGTTGTGTAGGAAGTGGGGTATACTCTCATGTCTCACTTAGTTTTTAGCTGATCTCGATAGGGTAGTGGTGACTTTTTTTATTAAAAAATTATTTTAGCTTTAATTTAAATCTAGAATTGAATACCCTAATGTTGCGCGAGTTATGAGTTTGGGAGAGTCCACACCTAAATGAGAGTAGTAGGCCTGCCCTTTAGGCACTACCCTTAAGCCTATGTCTTTTCCGGTCTGGATGGAAAAGGTAGGTTGCAACACTCTTAGCGCTATATATATATTTTGCTTTAATAAATATTGATAAAAAATTTCGATGTCTTTTGTTAAAATAAATTGTCCCCTTTAATTTTCTCTCAAATGTCCATTAATATTGGGAGATAACTTTACAAATCTCACATGGATAAATATCATTAATTTTGTACCTGATTTTGAACGTGTGCTAAGAAAATTTATTAATAAAAAAAATAGGAGATGTGTATGTGACCATTCATGTCCCTTGTTTTGTGATGGACAAAATAAGTATAACTTGGTGCTACTTATTGAGATGACTGAGGTTATCGATGATTTGCTATGATCTGGATGAGTTTCCCTAGGGCTTGACAATGCTTACTATTCTCTTGTTCATGAAGAAGTAAGTAGTTTATTTTCTTTCAAGTTTCAAACATTAACCAAATACTTGGTGCTCTTTATTCAGAATATTGAGGATGATGCCTTAATCTAGAAAAGGATGACAAAATGTATTAAACAAAATAATGAAGTCGCAAGTTGAGCTATAACTTTCAATATCTGATCTATCATTAGTTATCACAAGGGATTGAGAGGTAAATGGAGTCACGACAAATTGGGTTGGAATTGGTTAGATAATGTGATCATGTGCAATTTCATGTGTAAACATAACAAAATATATTATTTGCATGGCTATGATCCATAATTTGTAATCTATTGACTAAAGGCATGGTTGAATAAAATTTCCTACAATTAGGAATGTACCAAAGTATAACCCTTTACATATGTTATGCTAAATTCCATTTTTACTCTTTTGTTATCAAATTAAGGAAGTTCAGTTAGTGCTTGTTTGCATAGGACTCTCTTATCTGTCTCTCCTTCCATATGTTTAAAATGTATATTTTTCATGGATCCTCTTGCTTAATAAAAGGATGAAGCCGGTTAAAAGTAGCGATGTCCAATTCCCCATTGTAATAATCTTCATATATACTTGCACTTTACTTCGAATAATATTTTAATAAATTAAGAGCGAGTTCATCCATTAAAGAATTTTGATGAATAGATATATGAACCAAATGTGAGGGCTTTTAATTAAACATTTTTATATACCCACCTTTCAAGAAATAAGATGACTTTTAGTCAACTATTTCGGGTATGATTACTGGCAATGTTTCAAAAATGGTACCAAAGGTTGACCAGAGTATGGGCCGGTATGTGATTCTCCTTATTCAATTGATCCAATCATCCAACTATCTATACCAATCGGTTTGAATATAAAGAATGAAGTGAGAAATATAAGCAAATTTTGAAATGATGATTTTGGAGATGTTATGAGAGAACTCATGTAATATTTGCATGCTTTATAGTATTTTAGGAGTTCTGCATTGAGTAAAAATCAATTTTTTCCTATCACATGCTAATGTTCCAAGATTACTCTATTATTTTCAAGTCGCAAACGAGGCTACCAACAAGAAGATATTAGACATGATGTCATGCAATGGAAAGAGACTGCACCTCGTTTTCTTTTTCAATTTATTTTTCCGTTGACCGTGCTATTGAAACCTGGACATAGTTGGATGCGGAGTCATTTGAAATTCATACATAATTGGTGTTGTGGGCGTCGATTAGAGGGGCACGAGTTGAGCTTGCCATCGTCAGCGGTAGGTTTGTAATCGGGATTGAGAGGTCCTTCAAGATAAGGTTTGCAAGGGATCTTGATGGTGATCACCAGCACCACTAATGTTATTGCCATGAGAGAGTCTATGATTACGGCCATTCCTTTTCATTTATGATTTTTCTTTTGCCGAGTGATAAGGGAGATGGTGAGGCTAAGCAAGACAACACTAGACACCCTATCCCGAGCAAAAAACATGTGAATATTGAGAAAGATGAGCTCTAAGTGCGTTGTCGAAATTAACATATCTAGCATGTTATCATCAACACTTAGGTCTTTGGCCAAAAAAGATCGGTAGTATGTTGGCTTCAAGATGTTCATTGTGGAAATTTACATGAACTTATCTACCATTTTATAATCAACACTTAGGTCTTCGGCTAAACCATATCGGTAGTTTGTTAGATTCAAGATGTTCATTGTGGAAATTTACATGATGCTACTCTTTAGGACCTATGTGGCCATCTCCTTTACTGACAACTGTTGCAAGATGCCTGTCCAAAATGATCAAAGGGCTCATCAGAATGAAGGGTATTAAACTATTTAAGAATGACACACCTTTTCATAGCCTTGACGAGAAGCTAGTAAAGTAAAATTTTCCCTGTTTCTTTTCTGTTAAGTTTTCCCAAGTTTGCTTTGGACTTACTGAATTTTACTGCAATAAACGAGAAGCAAATTAACATACAAAAAGCCCATGTGCTATAAAATGCATGAGAAAAGGCATTTACCCTCCACGTGCATGGTTCCCGCTAGTATTATAGTCGAAGCACTCTATGACTAATGGATTGTCTGGGAACAAGTTTTACAGTATGTCAATTCACTAGTGCCTCCAGGAACATATTAGACAATATGATGACGGCTTCAAGGAAACACGAAGAGAACCCCCAGACTCAACTAATCTAGATTGACACCGGAGCTTGATATAAAGCAATTAAAAGAAATGACAAGGAACAATATCAAACAAGACATTTGATGAGGGATTTTGGACAGTTTACACTTTTAGAAAACATATCTTTATTTTCCAACCTGGGAACGGTGAAATATTATTTCAATAGCATTCCTGGAAGCAACATATTCCTCATTATGGATAGTCAGTGAGCAACCAGGTTTCTCAACACTACTTGTACATTTTTATTAAGAAGCCGTAGGGTAAAATTCTGACTTTTCTTTGTGACTATCTGCAGAAAATGGAAAAGAGACGATGCTTTGGACAAGATCTTGATGGATTACTTTTGTACTTCACTGAACCCAAGTGCATGGAAAATGACACGTTCATAATGTGATCCAGGAGTAAATAACATTTTACTGTGCAATCTTGCATTGATTATGTTGAATGATGGACATTTGACTAGTTTATAGATATGTAGTACTTTAAGTGCAAACATGTCATGGAAATGAATATGGTGCTTTTAAGTCAGTGAACTATTTGATGTATTTTATGAACTCATTTGAAACAATTGAATAGTCAGATTCCTAAGAACTCACATGATTGTGGACTCAAATGATATTTTTTCACAGCTAGTAGAGAATATTACTTCCTAATCCAATCGAAAAACAATTGAATAGTCCATATTGGTGCATATGGAAAGAGTTGTGGGGATGAAGCACCAAAAAAGCAATGAATACAACTAAAACTACAACAAGTGGAAAAGAGCAGAATTCAAACGTTATTTGATAGTAGTAACTGGCAAGTGAGCCTTTCTTCTTCATACTAGCCTTCCGATGAACACATGAAATTGCAGTATGCTCTACACCTAAGTGATCCTTAGATCTTCTGCTTTTGCAGTAAATGCATCTAAAATAGGTGAATCATGAAGCAATTAGATCACCTCCAATCAACTAGATTACTTTTTTGACATATCAATATTGGACTCTACCTGTGAGTATATTGGATTTTGGACATCTCTCTCTTTTTCCTGATATGTTACTCAACCTCCCAGGGAGAGGATCGAGGAAAATGAGGATGCCAAGATTCGAGAATCTCGGAAAGCTGGGGCGAGTGTTTCATGAAAGTATTCTACAGAAAACTGGATCCAAGGCATTTTTCTCTCTCTTTGATGGTCTGACAATATTCTAACTTGAACTTATTGCAAATTAGAGAGACTCACACATCAGCTAAGCAATAACTACTGTTGTGATAAAAACACTGGCATATTAGAATGGCATCAAATTTGCAGAATTTTTTTTTCTTAGTTTCCACCAAAGTAAATCGGCAAGAATTACCATTCAAAAACAGCAGATCACACAAATTCACATTTCAATGAGGCCTACTCTTCTTGTCCAAGATAGTCAAACTTAGAAGCAGAAGAAGAAGAAGAATGACTAAACATCACTTTTATATATAGTGTCATATCTTTCACAAGAATACAATGACCAAATCAGGTGATATCAAGTTAATTGATCTTTTATCATCAAGTCACTATGGCAGGCAAAGTAATATCTATGTATCTCTATGTTATGAACTGAAGCAAAACAACTGAACGGTAGACAACTAAACTAACTTAAGTTATGATAATTTGAATAGGATATTACTTGCCAATCCACGTGATGATAGTACTTTGCACTATCAAGAGCTGTGGACGTTATTTTGTAAATAAGTGTCCGCTAAAAGAAGATTGGATGAAACTAATCATCGTGGCATGGACATCCATAATGTTTCAAAAGCAGGAGTCACTATCGACACCATGTAAAATTAGAGAAAGATATATGAAGCTATGATAGCCATCACCATGCTCATCCAAGAATCCAAAAGGTAAATGTTTCAACAAAGCCAAAACAAAAACAGATTCTGCTCCTGTCAAACAAACAGTTACTATTATCTATATTAAACCGGAAAATGGACCAACAGTACATCCTGCGATCCTCAAAACAATGTCAAAGATGTCAGTGTATTCCTACTAGGAGTTGTGCATACAATCAAGATCATGCTCAAGGAGGGAAAAACAGTCAAGATAAACTTAAATATCGATACCATCGTCAATTAGAAACTGAACAACTACTTCGATTTTTCCATCAAACTTGTCCCTCTCTCTTGGAGTGTAGGAAGCAGTGTACACATCATCTTCCCTCAAGTGGTCTGCCAAAATCTAGCCTACGACCAAACATGCTGGCATGTCCAATTGAGACTTCCGTAGGCTCTGATGTCCTCAGAATTGGTACCGCAATAGCAACCTGCTTGCATGCGACCCTGTGAGTGAGTGAAGCCCAGACAATGCACTTGGAGATGAAAACATCTAGCGTGAATGGCTCCATGTAGGCTATGGTGTGCTGCCCCAAGGACACGTGCTTATTTGGATTCCTGGACTTCTTCCCCCTTGGTCAATGTATGGCCGTTGTTGTCATCATCCAAACTCTAAAGAAACTTCGTATTTTGGCTAAGGCTGGCTATTTACCCACACATGAGTATTTTTATTGGGTATGATAAAATTAATGATTTGATTAAATGGTTGGGGTGGTATATTATATCGGCTTACGGGCGATATGTCAGCTTATATTGCGAGCAGTATACTGATATACTATATCAACCTACGAGCTCTGATATGTCAGCTTAGACTGCGAGCAGTATACCTTATCAACTTAGAGCGAGCAATATTATTATTAGCTTAAAGTGAGCAATGTTACGATCAGCTTAGGGTGAGCATGGTTAGTATACTATATCAACCCGCGGGTGATATGTCAGCTTAAATTGCGAGCAGTATATTATTTTTCAGCTTAAACAGGAGCTATACTATCTATTATTAGCTTAGAGTGAGCAGTTCTTATATGATTGGACTTATTAGATGTATTGAATAGGCCGACTAAGGGAAGGTCGTGGTGACATGTAATCGACCAGGCCGATTGATCAATGATCTGATTTGATGTTATGAATTAATTGGCTGATGTGATTTGAGGCATCTATAAATGATATTAATTTGCGGGATGGAACTGAGGCCAAGGTAAGTTCTTTGGCTCGTGTTGTGCTTAGGCGGCCCTTAAGGCGTATTTGCTTCTTAGTCAAGTCTTAAGAGGTGGAACTCGCTGAGATGTCGTCTCACCCCGTTGTGGGATAACCTTTCAGGTCCATAGATGGTAGCACTTTCACCTCCTCCCGAGCAGTTTGGGCAGCCCAAGAAGTTCATTGAGATAGGTTATCACATTTCGATATACCATCACCCTGAAGGATTGGAACATGTTTTGGTGAAATCTACCGTCTGGGTTGACGTGAGTGAACCCCACAAGGTGCCCCATGAATATCGGGCGTGGTATCGCCACTACAATGATGGACAAAGAGAGGGTCCAGTGCCGGAATCTGATGTACCTTTGTACGTCTTGGAGGTTGTGTTTGGGAAGGGACAACAAACCCTAAGGATGGCTCGGTAGTGGATGCAAAGGATCCCAAGTTTGGTGATGATCCTGATTCTCTGGAGTACTCAGCAGTGGGTTCCAACTGGAGCATGAAAGAAGGAGAGAGCATGGAAGAATGAGAGTTCGTTGAGGAGGAGGACTCGGATGAGGACCCAGGGGATGGCCTAGAGGAGGATTGAGACCCCACCCTTGTCTGCAGACTTGTTGTGTGAACTTGTTGTTTAGGACTCGACTTAGTAGTCGACCTTGTATATATTTGCACTATGGTTTGCAATATATATAAGTGTGTTGGTTTTTCAAGTTTGAGATTTTTAATCCTACTTTCATATCCCATTGTTTTATTGTCTGGGGATATCTTATATACTTCCGCATGCGTATTAAAATGAATGGGTCGGCGATGCGTCTTGGGACGCCGCTGTTTAATTGACTAGTGAGGGATGGGCACGTGCTTGAGGGTCGAGACGTGACATCCCCGTTTAGTGGTATCAGAGCAATGGTTAAGAATTGGAGTGATAAGGTGCGATGGTTCATGGGATAGTGGTAGGAAAGACCTTTAAATTCATGCCGGTGCATGTTTATGGTAATTGATTGGTAGATTTGCTTGTTGTTTGGATCACTCTGGTTTCTAATTCGGTGTGGAATTGGAAGTAGGCTTCAGTAGATAAAGCTGAGCCATGAGTGATCAGGAGTAGCGAACTCCTACCAAGAGGACCGTTAGGGCCGTGACTCGGGGTAAAATGCTGACTAGGGTCGGTACCTGAAGAGGCCGAGGTCGAGCACCAGCACAGGCTAGCGTGAGTGGAGTGGCACCACCTCCAGTTGGTGCCGGGGTAGCAGCCTTTGGTGATCCCAAGATTGAGGGGATCATGCAGGCGCTAGAACCAATGAGAGATGTGATGGCACAGCAGGCACAAAATCAAGCCGCTGTTGTTGCTATCGTTGCCACCACACCGCCGCCATTGCACCGCACCACTGTTGCCGCACCGTTGCTGCCGAGGTTCAACTGAGAATGTGATGGTGCGAACAGAGAGAGAGAGAGAGAGAGAGAGAGAGAGAGAGAGAGAGAGACCGATACGCAAGCTGGTGGAGCAGTTTTTAAAGCTGAGTCCATCAAGGTTCATGGGTACTAGAGACCTCGAGGTCGCGTCTCTGTGGATACAGGATTTGGAGAAGGCTTTTGCACTTTTAAGGTGCATGGAAGAAGAGAAGGTAACCCTAGCAGTATATTAGTTGCAAGGCAATGCCAATATTTGGTAGAGAGTCACTAGAGAGACAGTGTTTCCATAAGGAGTGGTCCTACTATGTGATGCATTCCTCTGAGTGTTCAATGAACAATACTTCTCAAGGAATGCCAGGGAGCAGAAGATAGAAGAATTTCTACTTCTCCGTCAGGGGTCAATGATTGTTGACCAGTACGGGGTCAAGTTTGCGGAGCTACCCCAGTATGCTCCTGGGCTGATTGAAGACCCTAAGGAGAAGGCTAGAATGTTCAAAAATAGCCTTTGACAAGAGTTGAAATAGTTGCTAGTGCCGTTCGATCTAATTGATTACCGAGAAATCTATCATCGAGCATAGCTAGTCGAAAAAAGCATGAGTGAGCAAGTCACCTCGTCTGGATTGAGGTTACTTCTCACCGAGAAGGGATTCGCCATGGGAAGAGGCCCATAACTGGAGGTAAATTCCAAATCACGCCCAACAGAAAGGTGGAGTTGGAAAGTCGGCCAAGCCAATGAATGTTGTATGTGCTTGTGGAAGACGGCATGGTGCGAATCAATGCCCTCAAAGGACGGGTGCCTGTTTTGAATGTGGCTAGTAGGGCCACATGACTAGAGATTGTCCTAGGCGACTAAGAGCACAACTGCAGCTGCCGTCGCCACCGCAGATGGGTCAAATCAGAGGGTATGCACCTCAGATAGCGCCACAAGGAGGACAGCTAAGACCACCAGTTCAAGGCACGGTGTATGCCATTACACAAGGTTAGGCAAAGGCTGCGCCTGATGTGATCACATGTATAGTTTCGCTGAACGACCATCCTGCTTACGCTTTATTCGATTCGGGAGCAACCCATTCCTTCATCGTCGAGCAATATATTAAGTTGATAGGAGTCAGTCCTATATTATTGGAGTCGGCAATTAGTATATCTACACCATTGAAGGATAAAGTTATTGCTACTTTGGGTTGTTTTGGTTGCAAGTTAGCGATTGGTGAGCGAGTGGGGAAAATAAACTTATTAGTCCTAGCCATGTACGACTTTGATTTAATTATTGGCATGGACCTAGCTCACCAAGCAACGAGCTAAGATGGACTACTATCGCAAGGCGATTCAGTTTGACCCGTTAGAGGGTGAGAGCTTCGAGTTTGTCGGGAATCGAGGAGGACCCTCGATTATCTTGATCTCGTCGCTAGAGGCAACTCGTTTGTTAGACGAGGGTTGTCAAGGGAACCTGCAACTCTTGTGGATACAACAGTTGAGGAGCTGAAGATGGAAGACATTGTTGTGGTACAAGAATTTCCAGATGTCTTTCTAGAGGAATTGCTAGGATTATCACCAGAGAGAGAAATTGAGTTCGTGATTGAGTTAGCACCCGGGACAGAGCCAATCTCTAAGGCTCCTTACCGAATGGCATTATCTGAGTTGAAGGAACTGAAGGTGCAGATGCAGGAGTTATTGGATAAGGGATTCATTCGTCCTAGTGCATCACCTTGGGGAGCACCAGTTTTGTTTGTAAATAAGAAAGATGGTTCGTTGCGCCTATGCATCGACTATCGGCAACTCAATCAGGTAACGATCAAGAACAAGTATCCACTCCCGAGGATCGATGATTTGTTTGATCAATTGCAAGGAGCGTCGATATTTTCAAAGATCGACTTGAGGACAGGATATCATCAACTGAGAATCAGGAAGGAGGACATTCCTAAGTTAGCATTTCGTACTCGGTATGGTCATTACGAGTTTACAATGATGCCGTTCGGGTTGACAAATGCTCCCACTACCTTCATGGATTTGATGAACAGAATATTGAAGGAATATCTATATCAATTTGTGATTGTGTTCATCAATGATATTCTGGTGTATTCGAGAAGTGAGGAAGAGCACGAGAGTCATTTGAGATTAGTGCTGCAAATGCTGAGAGTCCATCAATTGTACGCCAAGTTCAGCAAGTGCGAGTTTTGGTTGACTCATGTTGCTTTCTTAGGTCACGTGATTTCAGCGAAGGAATCTCTGTGGACCCAAGCAAGATTGAAGCAGTGATCAACTGGCCAAGACCGACTACCGTGATAGAGATCATAAGTTTTCTGGGTTTGGCAGGTTATTATAGATGGTTTGTGGAAGGGTTCTCATCATTAGCATCGCCTTTGACAAGACTCTTGAAGAAAGAAGAGAAATTTGTTTGGATAGACAAGTGCGAGCATAGTTTCCAAGAGTTGAAACAAAAGTTGACTACCGCACCTTTGTTGACCATTCCATTTGGTCCTGGAGGATTCGAGATCTATAGTGATGCGTCATTCAGAGGATTGGGTTGCGTGCTGATGCAACATGGCCGAGTTGTTGCATACGCCTCCCGTCAGTTGAGGCCTCATGAATAGAACTATCTGACACATGACTTAGAACTCGCGGAAATTATCTTTGCCCTAAAGATTTGGAGACACTATTTGTGCGGAGAAAGATTCCAGATCTTCATGGACCATCAAAGCCTCAAGTACCTATTCTCTCAAAAGGAGTTGAATATGAGACAACGCCGATGGATGGAATTGCTGAAGGACTACGATTGTGATATCCTTATATCACCCGGGAAAGGCGAATAAGGTCGCCGATGCTTTGAGTCGAAAGTCTTCAGTTGCTCATATATTGATTAAGGAGTGAAACCTAATCGAGAGAGCTCGAGATTTGGTATTCAAGTTTGAGGTAGGCCACCTTTTCAAGTCTTATGGCCACCCTTAGAATTGAACCGGATGTCCAGATCAAAATCAAGCTACTCCAACCGACAGACCCAGATGTGCAAAAGATTCTACAGGAGGACACTGAGAAAAGAAAAGCTGACTTTTAGATTTCTGATGAAGGAACACTGAGGTTCCGAGGACGTTTGGTTGTACCTGACGATGTGGAGCTTAGAGAGGATATCTTATCAAAAGCGCATCGTAGTAGTTACAGCATTCATCTTGGAAGTACCAAGATGTATCAAAATCTACGTCAACACTATTGGTGGTCAGGTATGAAGGCGGACATCGCCAAGCATGTCGCCAAGTGTTTGACATGTCAGCAGGTAAAAGCTCAACATTGCAAGCCGGGAGGACTCCTACAACCTCTCGAGATCCCAGAGTGGAAATGGGAGCATATCACGATGGATTTCATGATCGGACTACCGAGGAGTCAAAGAGGAAATGATTCGATTTGGGTAGTAGTCAACAAACTGACAAAGTCGGCTCACTTCATTGCAGTTCAAAAGGACCTCAGTTTAGATAGACACGCAGATCTGTATGTGCGTCAAGTAGTTCGTCTGCATGGAATGCCAGTTACGATAACTTCAGATCGAGACCCGAGGTTTACCACCGCTTTTTGGAAGAGCTTGCAAAGTGCCTTAGGTACCAAGCTACAGTACAATACAGCATATCATCCTCAGACGGATGGCCAGTTTGAGAGGACAATTCAGACCCTCGAGGACATGCTAAGAGCTTGTGTACTAGACTTCAAAGGAAGTTGGGAAGAATAGCTTACACTTGGTGGAATTTGCCTACAACAATAGTTATCAACAGAGCATCTAGATGGCTCCTTTTGAAGCGTTGTATGGTAGAGTGTGCAAAACACCAATGTGTTGGGATGAAGTTGGGGAAAGAAAGATTACAGGCCCAGAGTTGGTTCAGATGTCAGTGGATGCCGTGGCAGTGATCAGAGGCAGATTAAAGACCGCTTAGAGCAGACAGAAAAGTTACGCAGACAAGCGCCGAAGACCATTGCAATTCCAAGTTGGTGACCACATTTTTTTTTTAAAGTGTCACCAATGAGGGGAACTTTGCGCTTTGGAAAGAAAGGAAAATTGAGTACGAGGTACGTTGGTCCGTTTGAAATTCTAGAGAGAATTGGGACCTAGCATATCATCTTGCGTTGCCACCGAGATTGGCACAAGTGCACGACGTCTTTCACGTGTCGATGTTGAGGAAGTACAAGCCTAACCGACCCACATGCTTAATTTTGAAGAATTGGACGTGGATGACCGAGTGTCATACGTTGAAAGCCCGGTTCAGATCAGTGGACAGAAAAAAGCAAGTTCTGCGTACAAAGACCATCCATTGGTCAAAGTGGTTTGGCAACACCACGGTATTGAAGGAGCAACATGGGAGACTGAAGAGTCGATGAGACAGTTGTACCCCCACCTTTTTGCTTAAGTTTTGTAATGGTTTAAATTTTGAGGACGAAATTTTTATAAGAGGGGAAGAGTTGTGACATCCCAGATTTTCAATCTTGTTTTCTATTGAATAAATCGGGCATTTCATTGACGTGCCTATAGGGCTGTTCTCAGAGCTGATCACTCTCGAGATAACTAGACTATCTGGGAAACCATTAAGGAATTTTAATGCAATAGACTTGAGAATTCGATCAGGAATCGGCTATTCGATCGTGTCTCATCTTTAGAGGCCATTACGACACAGTTAAAAATCGATTTGAGATCAGAGATAGGTCGGTTCGACTGAGATGTGTGGCTAAACGTGGGTGACTCCACTAAATTGGAAAATTCTCGTCGACGGGCACTAGACTGATTTTTCTATCGTTTTGGTACCATGTGTCCGTATTTGAATCCTTGAGATTTTCACGACAATCAAGAGTCGCCAATGTGTCGAGTGGGTTCATTGTGGCTCGAAGAAAATCGACCACGGGTCATTTGCACTAAAAATTTCTGAAAGTTACCCGGTAGCCTAGGTCACGCTAAAATCACGCCGAATTGAAATTAACCGCGAATTTGAGTCCGATTTCAGAAATTGAAAGTTCTGTCATGTCACAATTAATTCTAGGAGCATCGACTCAATCTCAGAAGATTTTTCTGCAAATCGAGACCTTTTTGAAAAAAGTCGTCAGAGGGCCTTTTTGTCCAAAAAAAGTCAGGGACCATTTTTAATCGTACAATTGGGATGCAAATGGGTTGTATTGGTGAGGAAAAATATCAATTTGATCGTTGAGGTGTCGATTGAATTTATTGAGGCCAAATTAGATTGAATTGAAGAATCAATCAAGTGTCCAATTGAAGCCAAAGCTTGCAAATTCGTATGCCCCCCACCTATGACTTTTGGACCATTTCAAAGGTTTGTAGAGGGGCAGCATTGCTGGCTGATTTTGGTGGATGGAAGACATAGTCAAGCTGGTGGTGGGGAATGGGGACAAGAGGATGAGGATAAGAGCCAAGTGGCCCCTTTGTCCCCCTCTCTCCCTTTCCCTTCAAGTTGGCCGACCAGCCCTCCTTTCCCTTCCTCTTTATGCTTTTTCGAACTTCAACAGCAAGGAGGAGACTTAGAGAGAAGCTGTCCGAAGCCCCCATCCACGCCGCACGCCACAAAGACCGCCAGATCGCGTGAGCAATGCCATCCTCGCCCCGCGCATGTGCCGCCGCTGCAACATGCGTCCTTGCCGTTCCAGCAGCCTGTTCCGCCATCCCAGCCACTATTTTAGCCCGTGCTGAAGTCTTTTGGCCCGCCTCCGACCTCCGTGAGTCCCCACTTGAACCCGGTTTGGCCCTTTCAACCTTCCTCGGTCCATCCCCGCCTTAAACCGAGCTTATTGCCCTATGTTTCAGCCCAATACAGCAACAAACAGAGTAGGTTTCCAACAGCTTGTTGGGCTCGTTTTGGTACTTTCCCGGTCCTAAAAGCTAGGCCCGCTTTTGAGAGAAGTGAGCCCCATTGCGTCCTCGACGATTTGAGCGGATTGGATTACAAAACAAGTGAGTTTAACTCACTAATCATCGCTTAGTAGGTTAATGATGCTTAAGGGTTGATTAGATTAAGTTAAGTATGGTTAGGTGGTTAGTTAGATTAGATTAGTGAAATTTAATTAATTGTCGATGCATGTTAGGTGGTTAGTTAGTGCAATTAGGGCCTAGACAAGCTCTAGTATTTATCTAGAGTGATTCGGAAATTTTCCGAGTCCGTTTCGACGTTCAATTAGGCTTTTCCAAGCCTACGTTGATTTATTGGCATTTATTTAATATTTTTGTAATTATTTAATTAATTATTTATTTTTCGAAAATTAGACCGTGATAGCCAGTGACTGGAATTTCGTGCTGATTGCAATGGTGCTCTCTGTTTATTTAATTGAGTACTTGATTGTGCAAATTGATTGTGATTAGTGTTTGTGGGTATTTAATTCCAAAAATGGATAATTTTGGTAATTAATTGGAGAATTACTCAGGCGTCGGTCTACAGCGCCAAAAATCTATTTTGGGACTGTTGAAAATAGTGGGGTTCAAAAGTGAAAATTTGTATTTTGGCTAAGGCGGCCATGTGTACCCACACGGCGGCTATTTTTATCGGGTATGATAAAAATGATGAAATTTGATTAAATGGTTGGGATGGTATACTATATCAACCTACGGGCGATATGTCATTTAGATTGACGTTATAGTATATTGGTATACTATATCAATCTTGGAGAAGGAATATGTCGGTTTATTGCGGCAATATACCTTATCAGCTTAGAGCAAGCAATATTATTATCGGCTTAGGGTGAGCATGGTTAGTATACTATATCAACTTACAGGTGATATGTCCACTTACATTGCGAGCAATATACTATTTATCAACTTAGCACGAGTTATACTATCTATTATCAGCTTAGAGTAAGCAGTCCTGATATGATTGGAATTATTAGATAGTATTGAATGGGCTGACCAAGGGAAGGTCGTGGTGACATGTAATCGACTTGGTTGATTGATCAATGATTTGATATGATGTTATGAATTAATTGGCTGATGTAATTTGAGGCATCTGTAAATGATATTGATTTGCATGATGGAACTAAGGCCAAAGTAAGTCCTCTGACTTGTGTTGTACTTAGGCAGCCCTTAAGGCGTATTTGCTTCCTAGTCGGGTCTTAGGGGGTGGAACTCACTGAGACGTTGTCTCACTCCGTTGTGGGATAACCTTTCAGGTCCATAGATGGCAGCACCTCCACCTCCTCCGGAGCAGTTTGGGTAGCCCAAGAAGTTCACTAAGATAGGTTATCACATTCCAATACACCATCATCCTGAAGGATTGGAGTATGTTTTGGTTAAATCTACCGTTTGGGTTGATGTGGGTGAACCCCACAAGGTGCCCCATGAATAACTGGCGTGGTATGGCCACTACAATGATGGATGAAGAGAGGGTCCGGTGTCGGAATTTGATGTACCTCTGCACGTCTTGGAGGTTACATTTGGGAAGGGGACAACAGACCCTAAGGATGGCTCGGTAATGGATGCAAAATATCCGAAGCTTGGTGATGATCCTGATTCTCCGAAGTACTCAGCAGTGAGCTCCAACTGGAGCATGGAAGAAGGAGAGATCGTTGAGGAGGAGGACCCAGAGGATGGCCCAGAGGAGGATTAAGACCCCACCCCTGTCTGCAGACTTGTTGTGTGAACTTGTTGTTTAAGACTTGACTTAGTAGTCAACCTTGTACATATTTGCACTATGGTTTGTAATGTAAATAAGTGTGTTGGTTTTTCAGGTTCGAGATTTTTAGTCCTACTTTCCTATCCCATTGCTTTATTGTCAGGGGATATTTTATATGCTTCTGCATGCGTATTAAAATGAATAGGTCGACGATGCGTCCTAAGATGTCGCTATTTAATTGACCAGTGAGGGATGGGCCATGCTCAAGGGTCGGGACGTGACACTTGGAGCCTTGTTCCACATCGAGTAAAAATGAAACTAACAAGTAAGTTTTCTCTATAAATAAAGAATAACAAAAAGAGTTTTGACAGTCTCTTGGCCACATAAGTTTTCTCTATAATATATAGTAGTCATATATTATATATAATGTTTATATATTATTTAAAAATTGGTCCAGTCCGGTCGGTCCAGTCAGTCCGGTTCCCACCTTAGAACTGGGAACCAAACCAACCGGCCACTGGTTCCAAGATAAGGAACGGGGAATCGGACCGCTGACTATGGGAATCGCCCAAAACCAGCTGGTCCGGTCCGGTCCGGCCGGTTCCCAATTTGGGCAGTTCCTATTGCACACCTCTAGTAACCATATGTACTCAACAATCAAGCTACGGGGCCACCACTAATGGTTTCCTCTAGTCATCTAGCTGCTCTTGCACGATAAAAACTAAGAGGAGAGCCCCCACACATCCACAACCGAGACTCTCCCCAAACCATAACGTGAAAAAATTCTTCTCATCGTCAACGATGTGACCATATCCTCGCATCTTCATAGCAAAAGCGACTTTCGGCCACCAACCAACCACTTGTCTCCATCTAATCACTGGAGGCTCCCGTTCGCAGCCACACCACAAACACCAAGGACAACCACAGGGATATACCAAGGCACGAAGCAAAGCAACCCAAAAAAATTCGGTAGAAATGAAATATGACTGAAAATGTACTTGCTAATCACAAGAGAGGCTACACGGCATCACACATGTTCACAGACTCCTTTCAACAAATCAAAAGTCCATATTCAACCGAACGGATTTGGTTTAGGTATTTCATCGAATGTTTCAAGCACAACGGCTAAATGGGGGAAAAACTGACCAACTTGCGCTGGGACTCGCAATAATCAACAAGTAGTGACCCAAAGTAGCGGCGCACAGAAGAGCGGGGCCAGTGCTCGCGAGAACCGAACAATGAAGAAGCCCGGTCCAGCGAGCCCAAAAAGGGGCAAAGAAAGGGACAAACAGGGGGTCAATCGAGGGTCCCTACCCGGCTCGGTGATGGCAAATGGAGGGCGAGCTCGATAGACGGACCACATTCGATTGCCTCGCACGCCTCCGAGCCGGGATCCTCGGAAAAACGGCTTGTCCTGCGACAAATCAAATAAAGAAAAGAAATGTGACCTACTGGAGATTTGGCTCAGGGAATGGGAGTCGCGGGTTTGAGAGTGTGGTCGGGAGTCGTTGGACGGGGGTCGGGTGTGGTCGGACTGCCGGAGGACTCCTCGCTCTCAAATTCTCTCCCTTAGCTGCTCTCCTGATCTCTCCACCTCCGAATCTCTCTCTCTCTCTCTCCGTCTTTTAAGCTTGCGGTAGGCGCGAATGGCCCTGCCACTGCCAGCTCGCCATGCCGGCTTGCCCCCAACCAAACATACCGCTTGATGCCCCCTCCACTGCTCCGTACGTCTTCCTTCCTTTCTGCAGACCGCGTGCGAGGCGTGAGGGGGGAGGAGGAAGGAAGAGGTCCACGGGCCGGGCCAAGGATAAGGTGAAATGGGTAGGCCCACGTGGGAAAAGAAGAAAAGGCCGGGTCGGCGTTCCCGGCCCATTCTTGCTTTTTTTTTAAAAAATATATTATAAATTATAATTTTAAAAATTAAAAATAATAATAATTTTAAATTTTTTCAAAATTCTAATACTAGTAATTCTAATGCTTCTAATACCTAAATGCGATGCAATTTAGTGAAAATCATTTTTTACGGATTAAAATTAATCAATAATTTTCTATGCAATTAAGGAATGATTAAATGGGTTGTCAAAATTTAGGTGTCAACATTACTTTTTCAAATTTTCCTTCATCATAGGCATTTAGTAAAAAAAAAAAAAATTAAAGAAAAGAAAACTAAAAATAAAAAACTAAAAAAAATTATAAAAAAAATTCAAGAAACTATTAAAATTTTTTTAGAATGTCTACGTCACTAATTATACCACGTTGGAGAACCGACATCCACGTCATTGATTTCTAACTAAAGTTGATTGGTTGAACATAATTGGAAAATTGTGAAAAAATTTTATGAGTAAATTGACAAAATTGAAAGGTTTATGATTGAACTGACATTAATTTAATAGGTTTGAGACTTTTTTTTTTTTTTTTTGATAATTGTCCCATACAAAATGATTTGCACTTGTTGTTAAAAAGTTACCGAACTATTGGCGAATTTCTATCATATGGTGCTACCTTGTGCTCATTAAGACGAGATGGTATGAGAATGCCCCCATCTTATAGACTTTAAAGATATTAATTAGGTCACTATTGACACCTAACTTTTCTTTTTCTCAAATACATATTTTTTTTAAAAAAATGTGTGTGTGTGTGTGTGCACGAGAGAGGCCGGGTTGCGCTGAATCCGACCTTGGCCCAACCCGCCTCTCCTTTCTTCCTCTAATTCTCGTGTAGCCAAGCCCGACCCAACTTGTGAGATCCTGATTTTCAGGTTCTGTCTTCGATTGAATAAGTTGGACTTTTCATTGACGCGCCTATAGTTAATTTCCCTGAGTTGGCCACTCATGGGATAACTAGTCTATCAGATGAAGTTGTTAAGGAATATAAACATGATAGACTTGAGAATTCGACCAGGAATCGACTATTTGACCGTTCTAATTTGCAAGGGTCATTACGGCATCGTCAAAATCGATCAAAGACCGGAGATAGGTCGATTCGACAAAGGTATGTGATTAGTATGTGGGTGATTCCACCTAATTATAAAAATTTTGTCGAACGGCACTAGACCGATTTTTCTGTCATTTCTGAACCTTGTGTTCGTATTTGAAACCTCAAAATTTTCACGATAATTGAGAATCACCAATGTGTCGAAGATGTACAATGTGGCTCGAAAATAATCGACCACCGGTCAATTGCACAAAAAAAAATTCCTAAAAGCTACATGATAGGTTAGGTCACGTTAAAATCGTGCCAGATTGAAATTAGCTGCGAATTTGAAACCGATTTCAGAAATTGAAAGTTCTGTCATGTCACGATTCATTTTAGGAGCGTCGACTCATTCTCCAAAGATTTTTCTACAAACTGGGATTTTTGGCAAAAATTCAAATTAGGGCTATTTTTTGACCAGGAAGTTAGAGGGCCGTTTTTTAGTGCACCGTTGGCCATCAAGTTGGTTCAATTGACATGGGAAAATGTGAAATTAAGTGTGGGCACTTTGGTTGAATTTTTGGGCATCAATTTAGGTCCAATTGGAGAGGAATTGAATCAAAATTTGAGGGGAGATTGTCCAAAATTCGTAGGCCAAGGGGGGGTAGCAACCTTTGGACCATTTGGGTAGCTTGTTGGGGAAGTCTTAAGTGTGAAATAGGCTAGGGATGAAGGTAGCAGCTAGTGGGGCATGGGTGATGATGGAAATGGATATTTAACTTGACTTTTGAGGCAATTGTGTCACGCCCCGATTCTCCGAGCACATGCCCATACCTCTGCGGTCGATTAAATAGCGATGTCCCAAGATACATCGCCGACCTTTTTGTTTTAAATGCGCATGCAGAAGCAAATAAATAATCCCGAGACAACAACAAGATGGGATAGAAAAGCAGGGCCACATTTTCTTTTCAAAACCAAACCACACTTATATATACAAAACATAACCAGTCATGTCATAAATAATACAAGCTGATATTTAGATGCAAGGTTCACAAAAACGCGGGGGGGTGGGTTCATCAACTACTGATTCTCATTCTCATCTTTATTAGAGCCTTCAGCCGAGTACACCGGGATCCTGGATCGACGGAGTTCGGGTCTACGTTCACTGTTGAACCTTCGGGAGGATCTGCCGTGCCTTTCCCAAAAGCAACCTCCAGCACGTACTGAGGTATCTCAGATTCCGATATGAGACCATCTCTTTGGCCATTTCGCTCATGACGGTACCATGATCTATATTGATGGGGTACCTTGTGGGGTAGAGCCTCATCACCCCAGACCATGGTCCTTATGAGCTCATAGACCTAGCCCCTAGGGTTCCCATGTAGCGGAATATAGGACACCTATTCTGTGACTTTCTTCGGTTGTCCAAAACACTCGGGAGGAGCTGCCATTTAGGGACTTGAAATGTTATCCCACGAAGGGGTGAGACGACGTCTCAGCGAGTTCACCCCTTAAGACCCGACTAGGAAGAAAATATGCTCCAAGGCTGCCTAAGCACAAGCACAAATCAGAGGACTTAGCTTTGCCTCAGTTCCATCCTGTAAGATGGCATAATTCAAATAATAGCCAATCATTTCAACCAAACAGATCGAATCATCAATCAATCGACTCAGTCGATTCCATGTCATCACGACCTTCTCTCGGTCGGCCTATTCAATACTACCTATAAAGTCCGAACATAATCAGGACTACTTGCTCTAAGCTGATAATATATAGTATAACTCACTTTAAAATGATAAATAGTATACTGCTCACTTTAAGCTGACATGTCAAGACTTGTAGAATGATATAGTATAGTAATAATGCTCACTAGAAGCTGCTAAAACATACTGCTCGCTCTCTAAGCTAACATATCAAAGCCCATAGGTTGATATAGTATACCGGTATACTGCTCTCTCTCTCTCTCTCTTTAAGCTGACATATTAGAGCTCGTAGGTTGATCTAGTATACCATCTTGACCATCTAATATTTTTACCATTTTTATCATACCCGATAAAAAAATAATTGTGTGTGGGTACATGGTTTGCCTTAACCAAAATACAATATTTCCCCCTTGAAAATCCCACTAATTTCACTGATTCATAAGCACATTTTTGGAGTTGTAAACCGACGCCCGATAATTTCTAATTATTAACGAAAATAAATAAATTTTGGGATAAATCCCCAAAATTGCAAATCACATCCAATTTGCACAAAATAATAGTCAATTAAATAAACAAATTACACCAATGTGATCAGCAAAAAATTCCGGTCACCGTCTATCCCAATCTAATTTCCGAAAAATAAATAAATAAATAAATAATTATGAAAATTAATTATTAATTATCAAAAATAGCAACTTAGGTCGGAAAAGCCTAATTAAAAGCTAAGATGGGTCTGGAAATTTCCGAACCACTATAGATAAATACTAGAGCTTATCTATGCTCTAATTATACTACTCTAACCACCTAACATGCAATATCAAACGATTAAATTGCTAATCTATCATAGCTATCCACCTAATCCATACTTAGTTCTTAAGCGTCATTAACTTACTAAGCATGGATTAGTGAGTTAAACTCACTTGAATAACGATCCGCTTGGATTGAAACGACAGCGAGGTGGAGACGGTCCACAAATCCCAAAGCAGGGATGCCTTTCGGGGTTGGGAAAGCCACAAAAACGGGCCAAACAGTGGCTGTGAGACCCACTACTATTCGGTTCTATGGCTGGGCCGAGAAGGGCTGGACGGCACTGGATTGGGGTGAAGACGACCAAGGAAGACCGGAGAAGGCTACAATGGGGCTTGGCGGAGCTTAACGGGCTTCTAGGCGGCTCCAGCGATGGTGAGGGAGTTGCGACTGGCTCGAGGCGCATCCTAGGGTGACTGCGGAGGTGAGACGGTGGCTAGGGACACAGGGGTCTAGCGCGCGAGTAAGCGAGTAGTGAATGGGCTCCGGTGGTGCGACGGGGGCGTGCTGACGGTCCGATAGGCTAGCGATGGCTTTGGCTGGCTGCTGGTTAGTTTCTAGGTTGCTAGAGCTTTGAACAGCAAGGAGAAGGAGAGGGGGAGTCGACGATGAAGAGGAGAGAGGAAGGGGGGAACCGGTTGCCTTGGAAAGAGGGATTACTTGGTCTTCTCTCATCTCTTTGTCCCCTAGGCTAATCCCACCTTGCTTGCTGTCTTCCACAGCTAATTTCCAGCCACCAAGTCCTCTTCTAGAAGCCCTGAAGTGGTTCAATTGTTGGGTCCAAGGGGGAGCTACGAATTTTGGTGGCATTCGGCTCAAATCCACCTCAATTCCTTTTTGAATTCACTCAATTCGGCTTCTAAAAATTCAACTATCGAGTCCTCGATCAAATTAGTATTTTTCCTCGCCAATTGATCTCACTTGCATCCCAATTTTGCGATAAAAAATGGTCATTTGCATTTCTCGGTCGAAAACAGCCCTATTTCGACTTTTTCTGCCAAAATCTCGGTTTGTAGAAAATTTTTTGAAGACTGAGTCGACGTTCCTAAAATGACTTGTGACATGACAGAACTTTCAATTTCTAAAATTGGATTCAAATTCATGGTTAATTTCAACTTAGCGTGATTTTAGCGTGAAATAGGCTACCGGGTAGCTTTTAGAAATTTTTAGTGCAAATGACCTGTGGTCGATTTTCTTCGAGCCACAATGAACCTCTTCGACATATTGGAAACTCTCAGTGGTCGTGAAAATTTCGAGATTTCAAATATAGACACAGTGTACCAAAACGATAGAAAAATCAGTTTAGTGCCGGCCAATGAGAATTTTGTAATTTGGTGGAATCACTCACGTTTAGCCACACATCTCTGTCAAACTGACATTTCTCTGATCTCTAATCGACTTTTAATTGTGCTGTAATGATCTTTGCAGATAAGCATGGTCGAGTAATCGATTCCTAGTCGAATTCCCAAGTCTATCGCATTAAAATTCCTTAATGACTTCCCCAGATAGTCTAATTATCTCAGAAGTGATCAGCTCTGAAAATAGCACTATAGGTGCATCGATGAATGGCTCGATTAATTTAATTGAAAGCAGAACTGAAAATTTAGGATGTCACAACTCTTTCTCTCTTATAAAAATTTCGTCCTCGAAATTTACATCATCACAATACTTTAAGCAAAAATGTGGGAGTACAATTGTCTCATCGTCTCTTCACTCTCCCAGGTTACTCCTTCAGTGCCGTGGTGTTGCCAGACCACTTTGACCAAGGGGATGGACTTGGTACGCAAAACCTGCTCTTTTTGATCCATAATCTGAACCGAGCTTTCAACGTATGATACTCTGTCATCCACGTCCAATTCTTCAAAATTAAGCACGTGGATCGAGTCAGGCTCATACTTCCTCAACATTGACACGTGAAAAACATCGTGCACTTGCGCCAATCTCGGTGGCAATGCAAGACAATACGCTAGGGTCTTGATTCTCTCTAAAATCTCAAATGGACCTACGTACCTCAGACTTAGTTTACCTTTCTTACCAAAGCGTGAAGTACCCTTCATTGGTGACACTTTTAGAAAAATGTGATCACCAATTTGGAATTCCAATGGTCTCCAACGCTTATCAGCGTAGCTCTTCTAAAGACTCTGAGCAGTCTTTAGTTTACCTTTGATAACTATAACTGCATCCATTGACTATTGAACTAACTCTGGGCCTGTGATCTTTCTTCCCTCGACTTCATCCCAACACACTGGCGTTCTGCACACCCTGCCATACAACACTTCAAAGGGAGCCATCTAAATGCTCTGCGGATAACTATTGTTGTAGACAAACTCGACCAGATGAAATTGTTCTTCCCAACTTCCCTTAAAGTCCAACATGCAAGCTCGTAGCATGTCCTATAGAGTTTGAATAGTCCTCTTAGACTGGCCATCCATCTAAGGATGATATGCCATACTGTATTGCAACTTCGTTCCTAAAGCACTTTGCAAGCTCTTCCAAAAAGCAGTTGTGAATCTCGGGTCTCGGTCTGAGGTTATCGTCACTGGCACTCCATGTAGACAAACAATCTAACGCACGTACAACTCAATGTGCCTATCCAAAGTGAGGTCCTTTCGTACTACAATGAAGTGAGCCGACTTCATCAGTCTGTCGACCACTACCAAATGGAATCATTTCCTCTCTAACTCCTCAGTAAACTTGTCACGAAATCCATTGTGATGTGCTCCCACTTCCACTCAGAGATCTCGAGACGTTGTAGAAGTCCTCCCGGCTTACAATGGTGAGCCTTCACTTGCTGACACGTCAAACACTTGGTGACATGCTTGGCGATGTCCGTCTTCATACCAGACTACCAGTGGTGTTGACACAGATTCTGATACATCTTTGTGTTGCCAGGATAAATGCTGTAACTACTACGATGAGCTTCTAATAAGATATCCTCTCTAAGCTCTACATTGCCAAGTACAACCAGACGTCCTCAGAACCTTAGTGTTCCATCCTTAAGAATCTAAAAGTCAGCCTTTCTCTTTTCTATGTCCTCTTGTAGGATCTTTTGAACATCTGGGTTTGTCAGTTGAAGTAGTTTGATCCTGATCTGCACATTCAGCTCAATTATGAGGGTGGCCATAAGATTCGAAAGGTGGTCTACTTCAAACTTGAAAACCGAATCTTGAGCTCTTTCAATCAAATTCCACTCTTTAATCAATATGTATGCAACTGAAGACTTTCCGGCTCAAAGCGTCACAAAGCGTCAGCAACCTTATTCACCTTTCCCAGGTGATATAAAATATCACAATCATAGTCCTTCAAAAGTTCCATCCAGCGACGCTGTCTCATATTCAACTCCTTCTGAGAGAATAGATATTTGAGACTTTGATGATCAGTGAAGATCTAGAATCTTTCTCCACATAGATAATGTCTTAAAATCTTTAGAGCAAATATAATTGCTGCGGTTCTATGTCATGTGTTGGGTAGTTCAGCTCATGAGATCTCAACTGGCGGGAGGCGTATGCAACAACCTTACCATGTTGCATTAACACGCAACCCAGTCCTCTAAACGACATGTCATTATAGATCTCGTATCCTCCAGGATCAAGAGGTTTGATTAGAAGACATATGGTCGCGAATTGGTGTTTTTTCCTTGGAAACCTTCTCAAATAATTGGTCTTTTGCTAAAAGACCTTTTGATCAGTGCTTGGATCTTTCGGCCAAAAAGAATAGTATCGCGATAGTTATGTTGGAGTTGCACAATAATCTATTTTCCTAGTAATTTCGCGAAATGTTGAGTAGTATGTTTTGAAGGTGATGGATTAATTGAGAAATATATTAAAGTTGTGCCATTTCGAAATTATTGTGGATATATCTTGGAAAAAGATTGGGTAAGATCAATGTCGAATTTGACTCTGAGTCACCGTGGAGAGGGAAGAGCTAAGCAATATGAAGGACCGTGAGGTTTACACTTTACTTCAGTTGTTAACATGAAATCATAACGTTATTGAAGATTTTTAATTCATGCTTGATGATTTTAATAAGTGATTTAATTGTTTGGGATGCGTTCGTAATTTTTTTCCTGATAAGTTAGTCATTTTTTTTTTTTTTAAATTGTAAAGATGCTGAGTATCGTCCATTAGTGTTACGTTTAGGCTGATCGGATGAACTAAAGATGAAATAGAACTCTTTTGTTCACTAAGTTAAATTTATTAAGAAATTAAAGAAAAATCATAAACACTAAGTGAGAGAGAAGCTACCCCTGTGATGGAAATTTAACAATTTCGAAATATTAGTTATCATCACAAATATAGTTAAGCACAGTAGATGCTAACCCAAAATTTATGAGAAGGGAGGAAAAAGCAAAGAAAGTGGAAACGACAAATAAGGCAGATGTACAGATCAGCTGGGGAACTAACTAGGAAGAGCTCATGATGAGTTGCGCGTGGTAGCATTCGTCTTTAAGGTTAGAAGGTGCAAATGAGGTGGAACATTTGGAGTTATGTGAATGGTTGTTGTAAGTATTTGGTTTATAAATACCAATGTTTTGGGATTGAAAAATCTCTCCTTCCACGATCAAGCAAATCTTTTATCTATGTTTATATTTACATTTTATTACACCATTTTATTTTTCTCAAAATTTGCCCTTTCAATGCAGTTTGCATTTTAGTTGCAATTTTCTATTTTTCTCCACACTTAGCTCCACATTAATTCGCACTCCATTGAATCCCCTCTTTATGCACTTTGGGAGCGAGGTATTTAATCGTGAAGCGATCTTGGTTGCTCTTGGCGCTATTTTTTTCTTTACTAAATATTGATCAAAATTTTGGATGTCTTTCGTTAAAATAAATTGTCCCCTATAATTTTCTCTCAAATGTTCATCAATTGGGAGATAACTTTACAAATCTCAGTTAGACAAATATCAATTATATTGGACCTGATTTTGAACTTGTGCTAAAAAATTTAAACAAAACCAAAATTAGGAGATGCATCTATGATTATGCGCATCCCTTGTTTAGTGATAGTTATGACAACTATAGAGTTGGTGCTACTTATCGAATAAATTGAGGTTATCAACAATTTGCTATGATCCGGATGAGTTTCCCTAAAACTCAACGATGCTTACCATATTATCTTGTTCATGGAGAAGTAAGAAGCTTATTTTCTTTCAAGTTTTTAACTGTAATCAGATACCTAGTGATCTTTATTTAGGATACAGAGGATGATGCCTTGATTTAGAAAAGGATGACAAAATGTGTTAAATAAAATTATCAAGCTGAAATTTGAACTGTAATTTTCAACATATGATCTTTCATCGGTTATTATATAAGGTTGAGAGGTACATGGAGCCACACCAAGTCTGATTGAGTTTGGTTAGATAATGTTGTTCAATTTCACATGCTAAGCATAATAAAATATAAGTATTAAGTCATGTAACATGGATGTCACCCATATTTCTATTTGCACTTAAATGATCCATAATTTGTAATCCACTTACTAAAGGCATGGTTAGATAAGTTTCCTGCAATCAAGGATGTACGAAAATACAACCCTTTTAAAATATAATATGGTAAATTTCATTTTTACTCCTGTTATCAAATCGAGGAAGTTGAGTTTGTGTGTGTTTGCATAAGACTCTTTATATCTCCATCCACATGTTTGAAATGTATATTTTTTGTGGATCCTCTTGCTTAGGAGAAAGATGAAGCGAGCTTAAAGTAACGATGTGTAATTCCCCATTGTTGTAATATACATATATACTTGTACTTTGAGTGGTATTTTATAAATTAAGAGCGAGGTCTCCATTAATGAAATTCGATGAGTAGATATATGAACCAAAGGTCAGGGCTCTTAATTAAAGATTTTCATATACCCACTATTCAAGAAGAACAGATGATTTTAGTCAACTATTTTGGGTTTGATTGTAGGTAATGTTTTGAAAATGTTACCAAAGGTTGAACCGGAGTATGGACCAGCATTCAATTCTTCTGGTTTGATCGACCCAACTGTTTATATCGATCGGTTAGAATATAAAGAATGAAGTGAGAAAAATAAGCAATATTTGAAATGATGATTTTGAAAATGTTATGAGAGAACTCACATGTAATATTTGCCTGCTTTAAAGTATTTTAAAAGTTCTGCAATGAGTAAAAACAATTTTTTACCTATCACTTATAGGAGGCTGAATTGTCTAAATGGTGCAAGTAGAGACATACTAATTTTCCAAGATCACCCTATTATTTTCAAGTCGTAGATCAGGTTACCCACAAGAAGATAGTTAAGCATAATGCCATGCAATGGAAAGAGATGGTACTTCTTTTTTTTTTTTTTTTTTTTTTCATTGATTGTGCCGTTGTGACTTGGACATAGTCGGTTGCTAACAACGAGGGTCAGGGCAGTGGTCATGGTGGGTTGGGGCATCATCTGAAACTTATACATAACTGATGTTGTGCCATTCTAAAATTTCAATTATGCTTTCAATTAAATAAATCGGGCTTTTCATCGACGCGCCTATAGTGATATTCTCAGAACTGATCACTTGTGAGATAACTAGACTATCTGGGGAAGTCATTAAGGGATTTTAACGCAATAGAGTTGAGAATTCGACTAGGAATCGACTACTCGACCGTGCTCATCTGCTGAGATCATTATCGTACAGTAAAGATCGATTAGAGATTAGAGATAGGCCGATTCAATAAAGATGTGTGGCTAAACAAGGGTGATTCCACCAAATTGCAAAATTCTCGTTGATCAACATTAGACTGATTGTTCTGTCGTTTTGGTACTTTGTGTCCGTATTTAAAACCTTGAGATTTTCACAACCACTAAGAGTCGCCAATGTGTCAAAGAAATTCATTGTGGCTCGAAAAAAATCGATCACGAGTTATTTGCACTAAAAGTTTTTGAAAGCTACTCGGTAGACTAGGTCGCGCTAAAATCGCGCCAAATCGAAATTAATTGCAAATTTTAATTCGATTTCAGAAATTGAAAGTTCTGTCATGTCACGAGTCATTTTAAGAGCGTCGACTCATCCTCCGAAGATTTTTCTACAAATCGAGATTTTTGGCGAAAATTCGACATAAGGCTGTTTTCGACTGGAAAATTCTGGGGACCATTTTTTTTATCATGTTTTTTTGGATGCAAGTTGGTTCTATTGGCATGGAAAAATGTCATTTTGATTGAGGACACCACGGTGGATTTTATAAGACCGAAATTTGGCTTCAATTGGAAGAGGATTGATCTAATTTTGGGAAAATCAAGTCCAAATTCGTAGCCTCCCCTTGCCTTCAACCTTTGGACCATCTCATAGCTTCAAGAGGAAGATTGAGGTTGGAAAATGGCTGAGGAAACCAGCTGGGCATGATGGGGCCAAGTAAAGGGAACAAAGAGGTGAAGTTGAAGACCAAATGGCCCCCCTAGCTTGTTGTCCCCCCTTCTCCTTCCTTGCCGTCGATCCTCCATTTCCAGAGCAGAAGAAGTCCCAAAAATCACAGAGAGAAGCCGCAGCTCCCCTCTCCTTGCCCGTCGACGCCCGCCGAATCCCGAACAGCCACCACTTGCGTCACCGGAGCCCGTACGCTGTCCGCTTGCTCGTGCGCTGCTCCACACATCTCGTGGCCGTTGTCCTTGTCCCAACCGTGTCCCGGAGCCATCCCTTGTCACGCCTCGAATCTCGAGCACTCACACATCCCACTGCGGTCGATCAAATGTGCGACATCCCAAGATACGTCGCCGACCCATTCATTTTATTACGCATGCGGAAACGAAACAAATCCCCTAACAAAATTTAACTTGGGATAGAAAAGCAGTCAATCAATCAAAACCAAACAATCCTGTATAAACAAATAGGTTTAAATACAACACTGGGCTATCTACAAAATAGACCGGCTTGACAAAAGGGGAACTATCCTAAGACCAATTAGCGGGACACGTTCACCGATCCTTCGGTGTCCACCTTTCCAGACTCCATGGCTTTGAGTACTCCACTACCGCCATCTAGGGACTTGTAAATTTGGCCCACAACGGGGTGAAACATTATCTCAGCAAGTTCAACCCCCTAAACCCTTATTAGAAAGAAAATATGTCTAAGGGTGGCCTAGCCACACCACATAGGGAGTGTTTGGTTCAGCTTTCCAAGGGGCTTTGAGCCCCCAAAGCCCCTTGGGAAAAATATGAAGGCGTTTGGTTCGGCATTTGAAGGCTACTTGGCAAAATGCTTGCCTTTGGAATGCTGAAAGCCCAAAGCAGTCCCCACTTGCTTTGGGCATTTCAGCATTTTCGGCATGCATCTTTGAGGTAGGGAATTAATGAATTTTTCCCGATTGCCTATTTTGCCCTTAAAATTTTATTAGAAGTCCACTTTTGCCCATTCTAAACAAAACCCTAGATCTTTCCACGTTTTCCTCTCTTTCTCCATCGACCGGTTCTCTTCTCGTCTCTCTCTGCAGCGTTCTCCATCGACGCGGCTCTCTGCAGCGTTCTCTCCCGCAACTCGCCGTGAAGGTCGGCGCCTCCGATGAAGGTCGGCGAGAGAGGCCGCTCGGCCGCACCGGCCTCGTGAAGAAGCTCCTCCGGCGCGGCCGCGGCTGGGAGACGCCCGAGCTCGGCGACGGCAGCCGGTACTCCTCTCCCGCCTCTCGCATTCTTTCGCGCGCGTTTGTGTGAAGTCGTCGTCGTTGTTTGACCAGTTCGCTGAATTTCCTCCGTTGGATTTGATTCGGTGATGCGAGTGCAGTTCATTTCGTGGCGACTCGGGCTGATGGGACTAGGTTCAATTCCAGCGAGATAGGGATGAACCTCCTCGACGCTGAAGCTTGGTCGGGGTGAGGGTTTTTCGCTCGATGTTTTGGCTTGCCTTGCGCTAGTTATTCATTTGGCGGCGAAGAATTTGTTCTGGTTCCGGTCTGAATTTGTTTTCGTCTGTTTCGAAGGTCAATTGGTTTCTGGTTTGGACCATGGGATTATTACAATGAAGGAAGGGGAATGTGCCTTGTTTACCGTGCCTCCCGAACCGGGCTATGGAGCTGCGGGCCGCGAGGGCGTTCCTCCAAATGCGGCTGTGAGGTTTGAAGTCAAGCTCATTTCATGGATCGAGTGGTGGATATTTGTAAAGATGGGGGATTGTGAAAAGATTTTGGTAAATCAACGATGTTAACACAAAACTAACTAATGAACACGGAGTGACATAATATATCACTTAATTTTTTATACTATCTACCAATTGCAATGATTGCCAACAAAATATCTTAAAATATATGTGAATATTCAACGAAACATCACTTATGGAACAATCTATTTCCGCCGTAGTCCTTCCCTTTTTATATGCGATGCTTACTTAAAAAATAACATCCACAATCGGTCGCATTATTATTCACCAAATAAGTTCACCTTTTTTTTTTTGCTATATCATTTTTATTTTTTGACAATCAATAGCCCAATTTTTTATTAATATACTAGAATGATCATTAATTAATGAAAATGATTAATATTTTAATAATTAAAAAATTATTCAAAGTTGAAAATAAATTTAAAAAATCCTTAGCCAAAAGTTGAGCTTTGCATCTAATCTATAATCAAATTCTTTTAATATAATTTTTAAATGAATTTATTAATATGTATCTTTTATATTATTCTCAACATGAAAATGTAAATGTTATATAGCCATTGTTTCTTTTTTACAATTTTAAAAATACTAAAACTAAAAAACTTAATTTGGTCTCACCAAAGGGCTTTTCAAATATATGTTTACCAAACAGTTTTGCATTTCCCTAAAGGGCTTTTCAGTTACAATTTACCAAACGGTCTAGCATTTTGGAAAACCCCTTTACCTTAAAGGTATTTGCATTCTTCCAAGGGCATTTCCCCAAAGCTGAACCAAACGGGCTCATAGAGGACTTACCTCGCCTCAGTTCCTTCCTGTAGGTTAGCACGATTAAAATCACTCAATCATGTTCATATCACTCAATCACAGATAGTAATAAGAACTTAAACCACTGGAACACTAATAATATCATTTCGAACGATCATAGGAGTCTGGATTATAAGACCAAACCGTTATGACACTTCCCATACCATGCCACATGATTCCGTCTCATAATCTGACACATCAATAACACTTAGCATGCATTTCAATTGTTATTCATTGCCACACATGGGCATAGCCTACTCGCAATACGGCTATCTACTGGCATTTAGCCAGGCATCACCTCCTCACCTTGGAGCGCGGCTTCGTCACTACGTCGACGGTGTTCCCGAAGGAGTATAGGGCTAGAATCAATTGCGACCCGAGCCCTTTGTAAGGGGCAAGTCCGACTCAACAGCGCAGGACAATTTCCACTTAATTATCACATGACCAATTCATACTCGAGCCAAGACACTTTACATTTCACTCAATGCTCCAATTTAAAATAGTGATCCCCGCATCTTTTCTTCATATTAAAAATATTCCAGAAATTATTCACGTGTGTGGGGGCACGTTAATTTCGAACTAGAAAATCAATATCTCACTTTTTCAAACCCAACTATTTAATAGAATTTTTAAAATCTAATTTTGGTATCAAAACCTGACACTTGGGATTTTCTAAATAAAATCTATGTTTTTCACGATCAATACTCAATTTGCAATATCCACTTATCAAATTCAAAATCTGAATACACAAACTAGCGATCGCGCGAAATTTTGAGAAATTAAGGTCACGAAATAATTTTCGAAATTTAATAAAAAATTAATTTTATTCCAAAATTAATTAAATAATAATATCTTAATAATTTTCGTAATATAATATATTATTAAATAAATAAATAATTTCGAAATACATATATAATTCAAAATTATATATTTAAGTCCAATCATCATTAAACTAACATAACCAACCATTTAACTTTAAGTAAACACACCCTAAACTAATCACACCCCTTAATCTAATCCACACTTAAATAAATTAAACTAACCGCCTAATAACACTTAACATAAACTAAACACACCTAAGCGTAATTAACTCGCTAATCAATGTTTAGTGAGCTAAACTCACCCAATTAGCGAACCGATCGGACCAAAATGACGAGGACGTCGTGGGGATCGAATTTCCCAAAGGCGGGCCAAGCTTTCGGGGTCAGGAAGCCGGCCAAAATGGGCCAAAATCGAGCTGAGATACCCACTTTTCTTGGCTGCTGTTCGTTGCTGGTTGAGGCTGAGAAAGGGCTGATCCGGCGCCGGCTTAGGCGGAGCTTGCACGGGCTTTCGGTGAGCTAGACGGCGGCTTGGAGACGGTTGGCAGCTCGGGACGACGAAGGACGACGGTGGGATGCGCAGACGAAGGGCTAGAGGCTCAGGTGGAGGCGGAGCAGAGTGCTAGCCGGCCGGCGAGCTGGCGAAGGAGGAGCGACACCGGCGGTGCGCGCGGACGGCAGCGACAGTGACGGTCTTCGGCATCGAGCGAATGGCGAAGGAGGCGGTCGGGGCTACTAGGCGACGAACGACGGCTAGGCTAGTGTGTGTACTAAGGCGGGTAGCGACTGGGCTCGACGGACGATGGAGCGTTCGCCAGCGACGACGGTGACGAGCGACTGAGTGAGTGGCAAAGGGGGCGGTCTTGCGTCGCACAAAGAGGGGCCAGACGAGCTGGTCTCCTCAGCTTTTTGTCCCTCCTCTCTCCAATTTCCAAGACACCCTTGATTCAAGGAGGAAGATAATGTTGATGGGCACTTTTTGAGGGCCAATCTACACCCTCCACTTGTCAAGATCCTAAACACTCAAACCCTACCATGACATCACGTGATAATGTCACACTCCACTATCTCCAATCTCCCATAACCTTATTCCAATGGGTCCAATTTCATCCTCCGCCGAGGCATACGAATTTTTAAACTTTGCACATCATATTCTTCAATTCCATTCAATTCACTTCCAATTGAGCCAAATTGAAGTCCATAAAATTAATCCAATGTCACAACACTTCAATCCATATCATTACTTATCCATTGTGGCATCCTAAAATCTCGTGACAACCTCTGGAGTACCATAAACCATGATTAGGTAATGGAAGTGCCATTTGATTTTGTATTATCCATTGAATTAATGAATTTCAATTAATTTTAGGCCGAGCATTGTAATGGATGATTGTTTGGATGGAGATTGTCTACAAGTGAACCAAGGATTTTATTTAGGTGTAAATTGACATAGAAATCTTATTCTTGGTGGTGCACTTTATAAGTAGAATTTTATTGATTTAAATTACAAAGTCTTGTGGATTCATAAGTTGAAATTAGGTGTTTGTTTAAATAAAGATTAAATGGGATAGGAATAGGAGAGGGTGGGCTGATTTTTAGGCCCAAAGACCATCCAACCAACCCATGCCAGCCCCCTATTCGACCGGCCCATGAAGGCCTAAGGCCGGCCTAGCCTTGAAGCCCATCAACTTTGCATGTGAGCTGCCAAGTGGCATGAAGGAGGAGCCAAGTGTGGTTGCCCTCATTGGCTTCCCTGGGCGGCTTCATGCAATCAAATGATTGCAAATGATTGTGGGGAAGAAAGCTAAAGGCAGAGAAGCGGATGGGTGAAGGGGAATCGACTGAGAGAGAGAGAGAGAGAGAGAGAGAGAGAGAGAGAGAGAGAGAGAGAGTGTGTCGTCCGAGAGAGAGGAAGAGAGAAAGAGAGGAAGCGGGCGTGCGAGAGGAAGGAGGAGGACTGACCACCTAGCTCGCCGCCATCCGTTTGCCGCTTCGCCACTATTCTTGTTGCTGTTTGTGCTTGAGTTTAAGGCAAGTGAAGTCCTAAACCTACCCCTTGCATTGCTGTGTGTATGTGTAGTAGATGGTAAGTCTTGGTTGTGGTAGATGGGATGAGATTTCAGAGCTTCGAAGAGAGATTTGTTGGTCATGCATGCTGTTTCTGGAAAGACAAGTCCGACCGTCCGTGAGTTTGTGTGTTGCATGTGACTTTTTAGTTGGAATATTAATTTTCTTTCTTCATGAAAGTTGTAGAGAACACCTTGAAGAACAACATACTAAAATTTGAGGCATAACAAACAAGTATTCGTTAGTGAAATGATTTTTCTTTGGAGAAGTTAGATCTGGCATTCGTTGTGCTGACCTTTAGATATTTCGTGGTCTGTAAAGTACCTTTCTTGTGAAAATATCACTTCGACCACTTAATGAAAGTTGTATTATACTTCTTAAGGTAGAACATATCAAAATTTTAGAGGAAATGAACAAAGATAGATCAGTGAAATCGTTGTCCTTTGAAGAAACTGGATCTGGGCAAAACGTTACCTCGACCCAGTATGATTTCGTGATTTTTATAAAATCATACAGTTAAAATTTGTTCATATGTCCTTAATAAAAGTTGTAGCTAATATCCTGATAAATAACATACTAAAAATTCAGAAGAAATTAACATAGGCATGTCGGTGAAATGATTTTCTTTTGAAAGATGATAATCTGTAATAGATAACACCAAGAACAGGGGGAATAAATCATCTATATCTATTAATCTAGAACGATTTGGGTTCTGATGTCTTCATGAGATATTTACCCCTAGGACGTTTATATAACATGTCAAAACTTCAGAATTTTTGGAGTTCATTTGGGTATTTAATTTAAATTACTCCCGAAACTGTGCAAGCTGAAATATTGAAGTTTCGAACTCTGTGATGCATGGACCATACTGTTTTGTGTGAGATTCTTTTGGCATGGAGTTATTCATGAGATATCTGCCTTTAGGTTTTGTCTATAATGTGTCAAAATTTAAGAATTTATTAATGTCATTTACTAATTTTTTTTGGAGTTTTAATTAGAGGAATGCATTCTGATTATCCGAAACGTTGACGTGTTTTGAAAAATGAATGAAATTATCCATGTGATGTAATACTTCGAGTGATTGATCTTGCTGCATATGTGATGACATATGGAATGTTATATGGCATGAAAAGTTGGTTGAGATCTTTGATATTATTGTTGGAGAAAACTTCCTTGAGTGTTTTGAAGTTGACAAAACGTTTCCATCAGTCTAGTCTGAAGACTTGCAGACTCTTCTATCAAAGTCTGAAAACCTTTGGACTGCCAAACTCAAGACTCAAAGTCTATCCTTATTGATAGTTTTTAGACCGTCGAAGAAGGCTTATCCGAAACGAAGTATTTCGTTAAGGATTTGATTCTGTTGACTAAAGAAGATCTCTTGGCTGGATATAGCTTGTCGGAATCCACTATTCAAATCAAGATTGATTCATGGATTTTGGATCCGTTGATTGGCGAAGTATACTTGGAAAGTTCTACTTATGAAAACCTAGATTCTGATTGTATGGGCGAGCATGATTGATGGGCTATTGTCATGTTCCTTAAATAGCTCGAAAATCTTCCTAATTGATCATGTCTAACGGGTAGATCGGAAAAATTCCTTTGATAAGTGCCAACGAGTGTGATGGCATGAAGGAGTATATAAGGAAGACATTCCAGTTGTTTGAGTGTGTGCGCGATAGAAGAATTCCAAAGTTTGAAGCTCTTTGTTCTTAATCAATTAATCTGTTGAGCGAAATCTTGTACACAAAAGAGAGTCTATATCTTTGAGAGACCTTGAGGAAGTATAGCAGAGTTTCTACACTGTGGAATCAAGGAAGAGCTTTACTGTAACAACTCTTTTGTTTCATAGTGAAATCCACCCGATGGGCTGTCAGTGCGGAAGAGTGGACATGGGCTTGGATTAAGTCGAACCACTATAAACTCTGTGTTCATATTCTCTTCCCTATGCTCTTTTACTTTGATAATAACTCGTTTTTTTTTTATAAGAGACGAATTTTCTTTTCATAATCTATTGTTGATTAATGTTGCACACTTATCTCGTAAAATTATTTTTATACCTATTCACCCCCCTCTAGGTGCTCGTACTAGCTTTCACAATTGGTATCAGAGCTTGTGTACTCACTTAAGTTGAAGTGTTTTACTTCGGAGTTAAAGATCCATGACTAGTATGTTGGCTCCAAGACTGGTTGAAGGGCAAAGCAATACCAGACCGCCTTATTTTGATGGAAAGGAATACAACATATGGAAAAACAAGATGAAGGCATTCCTAAGATCAAAGGATCCTCGGGAATGGGATGTGATAGACAAATGAATCATTCCTAAAGATGCACTAATCTCAGAAAGAGGAAAAGAAGCCGTTGAGTCTAGTGAAATGACTCAAGAAGAGATAACCAAGAGACAAGCTCTTTGTGCAAAAGCAATTTATTCTTTATATTGTGCATTATCTCCTATTGAATGTAACAGAATATCTTCTTATGATACAGTTAAAGAAGTCTGGGATAGATTACACATCACCTATGAAGGAACTGATCGAGTGAAAGAAACCAGAATCAACATTCCGCTTGGCCAATACGAAGCATTCAAAATGAAATTAGGAGAATCTATCACTGACATGTTTAGTCGTTTTACAGAAATCGTGAATGGTCTTGAAAATCAAGGTCAACCAATTTCTGAACCCATGAAGGTAAAGAAGCTATTGCATGGACTCTCCAAGGATTGGAATTACCTAAAAACCTCAATAAGGGAGACATAAAGAATTATGCCACTCTCCGTTGACGAATTGGTTGGGACTCTTCCATCTTATAAAGTGGAGCGGATCAACGAAGATGAAGATCCTAAAGGTAAGAAATCCATTGCATTAAAATCTAATGATGATTCTGATGTCACAGATTTTGAAAACGATATGGATGATGAAGAGCTTGCTCTCATGATAAGAAGATTCAGAAAACTAAACAAAAAGGGAAGAAGATTCAATTCAAAGAAACAAAGTTTTCAAAAGCAATGGGCTAAGTCAGTTGAGGATGATGAATCCAATAAAGATGTAGTCTACTTTGAATGTAAGAAAAAATGACACATCAGACCCAACTGTTCCCTTCTAAGGAAAAAGAAAGGAAAAACTGAGAAATATCGAAAATCACTTAAAGCAAAAACTTTGAGTGATACAGAATGTGAGGAAAGCAATGATGATTATGCCAATATTTGTCTCATGGCACAATCAAACTCAAATTCAGACTCCAAGACAAACTCAGATTCAGATAGTGAAATCGATGTAAGTAATTTGAATATTCCTACTAGAGTCTCTAGATACATTGATGAATTGTGTCTTAGTCTCAAAACTTCTCTCAAAAGGATTTCCGAACTTAAAAAAGAAAATTTTGCACTGAAACAACAGGAAAATGTTTGGAAAGAAAAATGTCAAAAGTTTAGACAAAAGTGTTACTACTTTGAAAGAAAATGTAGACAATTTTTCAAAAGAAAATGCATTCTTGAAAAATGATATCTCAAGTATTTCTAAAAGATTTTTTATAGGATCTCGAGAAACTTGAAAAATTCTTTCAAAGACAGAGACCTTACTTCAACAAATCAAGTTTAGGAATGACTGCTGAAACCATTCCTCTAATTGATTTTCCTAAAGTAAATGAAAGAATTAAGCAAAGACCTACAAGAGATGCTTACAAAAATCATTTCCAAAAAGTTTTTGTAAAATAGTAGGTCGTAGTGCTCTTAAATGTTCTAAGTGCAATAGCTCAGATCATTTTGAGAAAGAATTTCCCATGGTTTGGAAACCTGTTAAGAAGGTATGGGCAAAGACCGTATGTTGCACTAACACCAATGGACCCAAGAAAATTTGGGTACCAAAGAAAGCTTGAGTCTCTTTTCTAAATGCAGGTCACTATCAAGAAAATGTTAAATGGTACCTGGATAGTGGATGCTTAAGCATATAATAGAAGATTCAAATTGCTTCATAAAGCTTGCTCAAGTTAATGGTGGAAAAGTTTCTTTTGGAGGAAACAGCAAATGAAGAATTGTGGGATATGAAACTGTAAAGATTGGAAACCTCACGATCAGTAATGTTTCCTTAGTGGAAGGACTCAACTTCAATTTGCTAAGTATCAGTCAGCTGTGCGACACCGATTTCAAAATCAACTTTTAAGAAGGAATACGTTCAGAAACCAGTAAAGACACCTCTTAGTCTTTCACGGGTCGAAGACATGGGAATATTTACCTCTTAGATATCAAATCAGATGAAACTCATTGTCTAATCTCAATTCAAGAAGAAGCAAACTTATGGCACAGAAAACTTGGGTACATCAACATGAAGCAAATAGCCAAAATCTCAACAAAGAAGCTTGTTCGTGGACTACCTAATCTATCACACCAAAAGTCTAATCTATGCACACCATGTGTGTTGGGAAAATAGGTAAGAAACTCATTCAAACCAATAAATCAAGTTTCCACTAATCGTGTATTGCAGCTCTTGCATATGGATCTCTTTGAACCAACCAGAACTCAGAGCATTGGAGGTAAGAAATACTGTCTAGTAATTGTGGATGATTATTCACGATTCACTTTGGTATATTTCCTGACAAGTAAGTTTGAAACATTTTCTTATTTTATAAAGTTTGCTAAAAATGTCAAAAATGAGAAAGGGTATGTTATTTCAAGTATACGGACAAACCATGAAGGTGAATTTGAAAATCAAGACTTTACAAAATTCTGTGATGAATCTGGTTTTTAGCATGTGTTCTCTTCACCATATACTCCAGAGCAAAATGGAGTCGTGGAAAGAAAGAATAGGTTGCTTCAAGAAATGGCTAGAACTCTTTTAATGGAAAGTAACATCTCTTCTCGTTTTTGGGCTAAAGCAGTTTCTACAGCATGTTATATTATTAATAGAGTCTTTCTAAGGCCTATTCTGGAGAAAACTCCCTATGAGTTATTCAAAGGAAAGAAGCCCATTGTTTCATATTTTCATGTGTTTGGATGTAAATATTTTATATTGAAAAATGCAAATGATCAAGTTTGTAAGTTTGAAGAAAAATCAGATGAAGGTATTTTCCTTGGATATTCTATCACAAGCAAAGCTTACGGAGTTTACAACAAGAAGACTCAATCTGTGGAGGAATCGATGAATGTCAAATTTCAAGACTTTATGCAAAATCAACCGAATCACACTCATCTTGAAGAATTTGAACTTGCTCTAGACTTTACAAAGTCTAAATCTCTAGAAGTAGCTCAACCTTCAGAAGACAAACAACAAATGATCAACGAAGATTCAAATGAGGAAAAGGATCAACAATCTGACAAATTAACTAGCAACTGGAAGCATAAGTCCAGTCATCCCAAATATCTTATTATTTGTGATATTAATGAAGGAATTCGCACAAGATCCAAAAGGTGTGAAGAGTCTAGTGCCATGGCTCTTATTTTTGAAATAGAACCAAAAAGCATATAAGAAGCTTTAGCTTATGAAAGCTGGATTGAAGCTATGCAAGAAGAACTCAGGCAATTCAGCATCAATAATGTCTGGGAATTGACTCCTAAACCGAAAGGTAAATCCATTATTGGAGCTAAATGGATTTTCAGGAACAAGATGAACGAGAAAGGAAAAGTCATAAGAAACAAAGCAAGACTCGTGGCCAAGGGATATACACAAGAAGAAGGGATAGACTATGATGAGACTTACGCACCAGTAGCAAGGTTAGAAGCAATTAGATTATTACTTGTTTTTACTTGTCATAAGAATTTCAGGTTATTCCAAATGGACGTCAAAAGTGCTTTCCTAAATGGATTTATCCAAGAGGAAGTCTATGTGGAACAACCACCCGGTTTTGAAGACTCAAGGAAACCAGATTCTGTATTCAGACTGAAAAAGGGTTTATATGGTTTAAAGCAAGCATCTCGAGTTTGGTATGACTTACTAAGTAAGTTTTTAATTCAAAATGGTTTTGTCAAAGATAAAGTAGATACTGCATTGTTTATCAAAAGAGAAAGCAAAAGTTTTCTACTTGTTCAAATTTATGTAGATGATATTATTTTTGGATCTTCTAATGAAAGTCCGTGCAAGAAATTCTCTAAGTTTATGCAGGATGAGTTTGAAATGAGCATAATGGGTGAAGTAACCTTCTTCTCGGACTTCAAGTGAAACAACTAAAGGAGGGAATCTTTATTCATCAAGAAAAATATGCTAAAGAACTTGTCAAAAAGTTTGGACTAGAAAATTGCAAAAAGACTGATATACCAATGTCAAGTTCTTTAAAGCTGGACAAGGATGAAGAAGGAAAGAGAGTTGACCAGAAGTTATACAGGAGTATCATTGGTTCACTTATCTATCTAACTGCTTCTAGACCTGACATTTTGTTTAGTGTTTGTATTTATGCGAGATTTCAATCAGACTCTAAAGAATCTCATTTAAGTGCTGCAAAGTGAGTTATCAAATACATTGCCTCAACTTCAAATTTGGGTCTCTGGTATCTTAAAGAATGAGACTTTACTCTTCTTGGATACTCAAACGCAGACCTAGCCGGATGCAGAGTTAATAGAAAGAGCACCTCGGGCACCTGTCAACTACATGGAAGCAGGACAATATCTTGGTTTTCAAGGAAGCAAAGTACATTAGTTCTTTCTACAGTAGAAGCAGAGTATGTAGCTCTTAGAAGTTGTTGTTCACAAATTCTGTGGATAAAATAACAACTAAGAAACTTTGAGATTGAAGATTCATGCATTGAAATCAAATGTGACAACACCAGCGCAATCAATCTCACCAAGAATCCGATTCTTCACTAAAGAGCAAAACATATAGAGATTCGATATCATTTCATTAGAGATCATGTTCAAAATGGAGAAGTTTCGATTCAGTTTATTGATTCAAAGAATCAACTGGCGGATATATTTACAAAGCCTTTGGAGAAAAATTAATTTGAAGTTATTCATTCCGACTCAATATCTTAAAGTCTAAAGAAGTTCGGACTCGGGCCGAAAGTCTAAAGGCACTTAGACTCGGACAATCAAGATCTACGACTGTAAGTTATTTCTATTTTAGAAACTTATCTCTCGGATCAAATCTTGAAAATGTATGATCATCTATCGAAGTTGATTGGTGTTATTTCCCAATTTTCGTGATTAGTGCAATCCTTCCTTTTCGAAAAAGAAATTTTTGAAATGACAGTTATCTAATTTTTGAAAAGGTAGTTATTTTTAAAATGCATTTTTATATTTCCTTTTTACGACGTTCCGTATGCCTCGCTTCGACTGCCTTATATACTGTTGGTTCTTCTTCGTTTTACCCACAAAAACCCTAAGAGAGCACAAATCTTCCACTTCCGTCTTCTTCTCTTGTTTAATCCTCGAAAAATTTTCATCTTTATTGGGAAATAAGCTTGGAATCTCTCAAAAACTGTGAAAGATGTCGTCTCAAATAAAGTCTTTGAGGATCGTGAACGGGAGACCACAGCAAATGCGTGAGGGGCCTACGCACTTTGATCTCACTGATGAAGAAGAATCTCCTAGACAACAGCAAAGCCCACAATATTCTCAGCAGCATCCATCTCCTCCATCTAGACCTCAGGATGTTGCACATCGAGAAGAGGAAGAAATCATCGAAGATGCAGAACTTGTAAGTACTCATAAGCCCACTTTTACCTACAAGCTTTACCGTGCTTTGAAGAGGAGTGATACTCCGTTACTACATTGATGAATTTCTTAAAGACAAATGGTATAGAAATGAAACTTTGTTTTTACACACAATGGAACGATTGGGAATTGCCCCTGCGGGGTCGACGGAAGAAGCACTGTCAAATATCCCAAGCGATCCACGTGTTGGAGGGCTGAGTCAACCTGATGGGAATGATGATGATAAGATGTATAATCAGTTTAAACCTAGAATGGGTCTTGCGGCAAAAATCCGAAGCAAAAGGATAGAGTTGTTTCGCTCGGAGGAACACAAGCAATTGTACTCTAAGTTGCTAAAGCGTGGGGGTGATAAACCCTAGAAGTGTGGACTTTGATTTTCTTGACTTTGTGAATGTCAATCTGCGGGAAAAATTCAATCTTCTTCAACTCGAATAGTTTTGTTCTAAAACAATAGAAGCTCATGCTGAACTTACTGCTTATTTCTATTCGAATCTCAATTTCTTGGATGCGAATAGATTCTCTTTCAGTGTTCGAAATCAGGACTGTGTGGTTGACATGAATACATTGGCTAATGTGATTGGGGTTGAAAGAGGGAGATATCAACCCATCAGTGTGTCTATTGCTCGTGCAACGATCGAGCTTGTTAAGGATAGAAGAACGGAAGGGAAGATTTCCTATTTGAGGATGAATGCATCCAACATTTTGCTTCACAAGATAGTTATTAACTGCCTCAAACCAAAATCTACTTCAAAGACCGACGTTTCAAACTCGGAGGCAAAGCTGATGTATGCCATCAATGCTAACGAAAAGTTCTCTCTTCCACACACTATTATATTTCACATGTACAGAACAATGGTGAAGGACAATGGTCAACTTCCATACTCAGCACTTGTGACTAAGTTATTCAAACATTTGAATGTTCAACCTCCCCGAATTCTTTGTGTTTGAACATGCGATCAAATGGTGGTGGGACTGATAATGGTCTTTAAAATGCGTCTGAAAGAACTCAACAAGGCTTTGGAGCAGTTCAAAGTGAAAACCCCTATCAAGACTCATCCAGTCTCTTTGGCGGCAAAGCGAAAAGGGAAGGAGCCCATGGTTGCCCCATTCAAGAAAAGAAGAGCACTCATCATTGAGGATGAAGAGGATGATATCACCATTTCTGCGATGGCATTGAAGAACTTGAGTTGTTCTGTTCCAAAGACAATGGAGAGACAGGAAAAAGACAAGGATGAGACAGAACAGAGGACTGGAGAGAGAGAAGTAGAGGAGGAAAGAATTGAGGGAGAAGAAGAAGAGGGCAGAGGAGATCAAGCAGAAGCAGAGTATGAGGAATACTTTTCTCCACCTGAAGGCATGGAAACTGGGGGAGATCCTGAGAAAAGAGGTACGTCCTCATTTCCTGCCACTAGTGAAGGAGTAAGTTATTCTCCAGCAGATCCAGAGGACATCTATGCCACTCAATTTCCTGAGGAGGGACATGAGGTTTCATCGCCCAATCTGCGTGATCGTGCTGAATTGCCATCATCTGCCAATACTCCGTCTAATCGTGCAGAAGCCAGTACTCAGACAGACAATTCGGCAGACTTTCATAGAATACTTGATGTTCTCTTGGAGATGCGAGACCAAATTTATGCTCTGGGATGCGAAGTACAGAACTTGCAAAATGCAGGTCAAACCTCTTTAGTTTCTTTGCATGATCAGATCAATGCCCTTGCTCTTCAAGTTCAAGCAAATGCTAAGGGTGAAGATGTGGCGCAACTGAAGGAGGATTTAAAAAAGCTAGAAGGGATTGTCCAGTCAATGGGATATTTCCAACTTGTTCGTGTTCCTAAGCAATCTTAAAGCCATTCTCTTTTCATCTCTACCTTTTTAATGATGACAAAAAGGAGGAGAGATATGGTGTAGATTTGATTTTGAACTTTGAACTCTTGACTTTTGAACTTTTGTGTCGATTATGTTTGATTGAATTGACTTTTGTGTTTGGCTATTTGGATTTGGACTGGATTTGGATTTGACTGTTTAAACGTTTGTTTATCTTAAGCACTATTGATATCTCATGGCTTTGCTCATTTACAGAACTAACATATTTTCTGTGGATGCAGATTCTAAATGTTATCTTTATTAAGCCATTAATCTTTTGTGAGATATTCTTGTTTGCTTGAGTAATGTTTTGCAGGTCAAAGTTATCCAAATTTGCAGGAAAGTTTTGTCACCATCAAAAATGGGGAGATTGTTGGAGAAAACTTCCTTGAGTGTTTTAAAGTTGACAAAACGTTTCCATCAGTCTAGTCTGAGACTTGCAGACTCTTCTATCAAAGTCTGAAGACCTTTGGACTGCCAGACTCAAGACTCAAAGTCTATCCTCATTGACAGTTTCTAGACCGTCGAAGAAGGCTTATCCGAAACGAAGTATTTAGTTAAGGATTTAATTCTGTCGACTAAAGAAGATCTCTTGGCTGGATATAACATGTCAGAATCCATTATTCAAATCAAGATTGATTAAGGGATTTTAGATCCGTTGATTGGCGAAGTATACTTGGAAGGTTCTACTTAAGGAAACCTAGATCCTGATTGTATGGGTGAGTAGGATTGATAGGCTATCGTCATGTTCCTTAAATAGCTCAAAAATCTTCCTACTTGATTATGTCCAACAGGTAGATTGGAAGAATTCCTTTGGTAAGTGCCAACGGGTGTGATGGCATGAAGAAGTATATAAGGAAGATGTTCCAGTCGTTCGAGTGTGTGCGCGATAGAAGAATTCTAAAGTCTGAAGCTCTTTGTTCTTAGTCAATTAATATGTTGAGCGAAATCTTGTACGCAAAAGAGAGTCTATATCTTTGAGAGACCTTGAGGAAGTGTAGCAGAATTTCTACACTATGGAATCAAGGAAGAGCTTTACTGTAACAACTCTTTTGTTTCATAGTGAAATCCAGCCGATGGGCTGTCAGTGCGAAAGAGTGGACATGGGCTTGGATTAAGTCGAACCACTATAAACTCTATGTTCATATTCTCTTCCCTACGCTTTTTTACTTTGATAGTAACTCGTTTTGTTTATAAGAGACGAATTTTCTTTTCATAATTTATTGTTGATTAGTGTTGCACATTTATCTCGTAAAATTGTTTTTACACCTATTCACTCCCTCTAGGTGCTCGTACTAGCTTTCACAATTATTGCATCGAATATCATGTTGAAAATTGAGATACATGTGTGGATATAACTTGAGAAAAAAATGAGACTGTTGGAGGTGTGAGCCGATAATGCCCCGGGAGTGTTGGGATGCCCGGAGTGTGGGGGTGCCGGATGCCCGAAGTGTGGGGGTGTCGGATGTCCTCAGGAGTTTCGAGATGCCCGTAGTGTGGGGGTGCCGGAAGCCTCGGAGGTGTGTGCTGGGGGGATACCTCGTGATGCTAGTTGGGATACAATATGCCCGAAGTGTACGGGTGCCGGATGCCCAGAGGTTTGTGCCGGAGGTTCCCCGTGATGCCAAGTTGGATACGAGCGATAAATTGTGGGATGAAAACACTGGTCCATTGAAAGATAAAAATTGAGACTGTATCATATGGCATGGATATATGCATGAATGCTTGATGATGAGTGCATGGTGATATATATATGGTTGTAAGGTAAGGTATGCTTGAATGCATGAATGATATGTGTTTTATTCTTGATTGTTCTGTTTGACGCATTGAGTAGTGTGGTGGATCTTTACTGCTGAGTGGTTGTACTCACCCCTTTGAGGATTAACATTTCAGATTAGAAAGATGCCTTTGCTGCCAGTTGCACGAGGTACTTACTATGGCATACCTACTGATGTGGATGTGGAGTGTACTGAGCATGTCTGTGTTGGTGCTTCTGGTTTAGTTTTTGTTCGAGTCCGAGTCCTAGTGATGTACGACGTGGGTTGAGCTGATGGCCCGGTCATCCAGGAATTTTTATCTGTCCACGTCCGACATGATGGAGTTATGTTAGGGATGTTACCGCCGCCGCCACCCGATGCACCGGATTGGGTATGATGGTGCGTATAACTGATGAGAGCTAACATTTTTTGGAGATAGCCGACGCTCGTTGATGGAAGGTGATACATGTTTGATGTAGAATCGAGTCCTTTTTGGGGTGGTAGCCAAGTATAGTTAAAACCTTGGTTTTTTTGTTGTATCTACCTTGATGTCCATCATGAAAATATAAATAAGAGTGAATCGGCATTATCTTTTCTTATTGTGCGTAGTTCATGTGTATTGCATTATGGTTATTGGAGGGAGAGATGGTGAGACTTGTTTATGCTTTCGCTAATAAGTTGTGCTGGGACCGCTTTCAAAAAAAAAAAGGGGGATCCCTAGTCAAAGGGTATCGGCAAGTGAAGTTATATGAGATCGAGAAATATGAGAGATCACCTGTGGCGACCTCAGGTGAGTCGGGGGTGCCACAACCATAGAACCATCTTAGATCTCAAAAGTACCACCGAAAGCGGGCCTACCAAATTCCCCGACCAAATTAACCATACTTTGATTATTTTGTTGAAAAACTCGGTTTGCATGAAAAATCTTCCGAATATGAGTCAATGTTCCTAAAATGAGTTGTGACACACCAGGACTTCTAATTTTTGAATTCGATTTCAATTTCACGGTTAATTTCACTCCGGTACGATATAGCGCATCCTGATCTACCAGGTAGCTTTTAGAAATTTTCGTGCATTTGACCTGTGATTAATAAATTCAAGCCACAATGTACATCTTTGACACATTGGCGACCCTCGGTTGTCACGATAATCTTGAGGCTTCAAATACGGACATAGGGTACCCAAACGATAAAAAGCCGGTCCACTACCGATTGACAAGAATTATGCAATCTGGTGGAATCACCCACACTTGATTACATGCCTCTATCGAGTCGACCTATCTCCGATCTCTAATCGATTTTTATATATGCCGTAATGACCCTTGTAGATTAACTCAGTCGAAAGGTCGCTTCCTAGTCAAATTCTTAAGTCTCGATACATTAGATTTTCTTAACAGCTTCACCGATAGACTCGTTTTCACATGAGTGGCCGACTCAAGGAAAAGTGATATTGCTAGTATGAGTACCTAGAGGGGGGGAATAGGTATACAAAGATTTTTCTTGATAATTTATGTATACTTGCGCAATACTTAGACAGTTGAAGGATTTACGAAAAGTAATAATCAACATAAGACTGAGTAAGGAAAGAGAGAATTAAACACGCGGTTTATAGTGGTTCGGCTTGATTCAAGCCTACGTCCACTCTTCTGCACTAACAGCCAATTTGGCTGGATTCCACTATGAACAAAGAGATGTCACAGTGTTGATTTTCCTTGATTTCTTGGTGTAGATGATCTACCACACTCACTCGAGGTATCGCCAAGTACAAACACTCTCTGTGTATACAATTTCGCTCGGACCGTATCGACTAATAATCAAGGTGCTTCGTACTCGGAATTTTTCTATCAATCACACTCTCAAACAACTAGAACGACTTCCTTTTATACTCCTTTATGCCATCATACCGTTGGCACTTACCAAAGGAATTCCTCCAATCTACCCGTTGGACGGAATCAATCAAGAAGATCATTCGAGCTATAAAAGGAACTCGACGATAGCCCCTCAATCCCGTTCGCCCATACAATCGGGATCTTGGTTTCCAAGAATAGAACATTCCAAGAATACTTCGTCGACCATCGGATCTTCAATTGATCTTAGATACGAACAAAAGAATCCGTTATATTTATCTAACCAAAAAAGATCTTCTCCAGACGATAGGATTAAATCCTCAACCATATACTTCGGCTCTGGATTTACTTCGTCACTGGATCAGAAAGATTGTCAATGAGAATAGTCTTAAGTCTTGAGTCTTGAGTCTCAAATCTTGAGTCTTGAATCTTGAGTCTGGTAGTCGAAAGTCTTCGAGACTTTACACTAGACGATCTGCAGATACACGTACTAGACTCGAAGGAAACGTTTTGTCGGCTTCAAAATATTCGGAACGATTTCTCCAACAATCTCCCCTTTTTGATGGTGACAAAACTTTCCCGTAGATTTGAACCACTTTGACCTGCAAAAACATTTCTCAAGCAATATGGCAATCTCATAAAGATTAACAAAGCAACCAGACTCTGCATCCACAGAAAATTGGTTAGTCTTTCATGAGTTAATACCATATAACAACACTTGATATGAATGCAAACAGTCAAGCAATAAAATCCACAGCCAATTCAGTCAAGATCAAGTTCAAGTTCAGTCAAGATTGCTCAAGTCACAAACACACATAAAAAACTTAAAGTTAAAGAAATTTAAAGAAAGTTGGTTGGTTGGTTCAAATTGTTTTTCTCCCCCTTTTTGTCAACATTAAAAAGGTGAGAAAGATGTCATGTCTGCTTGGGAATGCGCACAACTGAAATCCCCCATGGACTGGACTACTCCTTCTAGCTTCTTCAAGTCTTCCCTCAGTTGAGCTACCTCTTCTCCCTTGGCATTGGCTTGAAGTTGTAGAGCGAGGTCTTTCATTTTATCCTCCAGGGTAATTGAAGATGCTTGTCCAGCATTCTTCAAGGCTTGAATTTCACAGTCCGAGCATAGATTTGGCCACGCATTTCCGAAGAATATCCATGATACGACGAAAATCTGTAGAATTGTCCGTTTGTGTACTAGCATTGGCTTTCTCAGATGGAGTGAATGCGGGACGATGGCACTTCGTAAAGTCTTGCAGATTTGGTTCGACGTATCGTGACCTTCTTCGAGCAATTGAGAAGCCTGAAATTCTTAAGGGCTGCTGGAGATTGTCGTAGACCTTCATTATTGGCAGCATGAGGTGAGGACTTCTCTTGCTCGCCAACTCCCCTGTCTCTAGGACATCAAGAGGAGAAGAGTGATGATCATGCTCTTCGTATCCTTCTCTCCAGATTCAGCTGCAGACTTTTCTTGCTCTTCTTCTCCTTCTTCTTCAGCTTTCCGTCTCCTTCTCTCTCTCGCTCTTCTTCTTCTCTTTCTTGTCTTCTTCTTCAGCTTCTCTCTGTTTTTTCTGCTGTTCTGTTGATTGGGAAACAAAACGTCTTGTCCGTATCAAGGCAGTGATTGTGAGATCTTCCTCCTCATCTTCATCCTCCAAGATGAGAGTTCTCTTCTTCTTGGATGGGGCACCAATGGCTTCCTTTCCGTTTCTTTTTGAAGCAGACGGAACTGGAGTCTTCACTCTAAATTTCTCCATTGCCTTAGAAAGTTCTTTCAGACGCATCTTTGTCAACATCTTTAAACCTACCACCATCTTATTGCACGGTCGAACACAGAGAGTGTGTGGCAGTTCAATATTCATGTGTCTGAAGATCCTGGTCACCAGACCTGGATAAGGCAATTGTCCCTTGTCTTTCGACATTGCTCTGTACATGTGAAAGAGAATAGTGTGAGGGAGAGAGAACTTCTTCCCGAGTTGATTGCGTACATCAATTTTGCTTCGAGAATTAGACACATCGGTCTTTGATGTAGACTTCGGCCTAATGCAATTGATAACAATTTTGTGCAACACAATGTTAATGGCACGCATCCTTCAATAGATGATTTTTCCCTCAATATTTCTATCTTTGACAAGGTCCATTGTGGCACGAGCAACTGAGACTTTGACTGGTTGATATCGTGCCCATTCAACTCCAAGTATGTCCGCCAACATGTCCACATCCAACACATAATCCTGATCTCGAACACTGAAAGATATTCTATTCGCATCGATAAAACTAAGATTTGAATAGAAATATGCAGTCAGTTGTGCATATCCGTCCGTGGTGTCAGTGCAAAAACGTTCCAATTGAAGCGGTGAACTTTTCTCTCAAGTTCACATTCACATCCGGAAATCGAAGTCGACACTCCTAGGGTTTATCACCCCTCGTTTCAGCGGTTTGAAGAACAAAGTTTCCTGTTCCTTCGATTTAAATAACTCCATCCTCTTTCCCTTCACCTTCGCAAAGCAACACCCAATCTCGGTTGAAAATCGGTGAACATTTTGTCATCGTCGTTCCCATCAATCAAATTTGGGCCTGACATCCGAGGATCACTCGGAATATTTGCAAGCGCTTCCTCTCGCTTTACCTTTGGGAGCAATTCCCAAATCCTCCATTTTCTTCAGAAAAGATATACTCATTCCCATAGTTCTTTTCTTTAAGAAAATCATCCACATATTTCATTGGAGTCCCAAGTACTTTTCAATGCACGGTAGAGTTTGTAAATATAAGAGGGTTTTTGGACTCTTACGGTGCTGCGTCCTCGATGACCTCTTCCTCCGGATGTTGACCCACACCTTGTGGGGTAGAAGGCGTTGAATGACGTGGTGGAGAATGAGTCAGATTCTGATGCTGACTCGATAGTTCTTCCTCTTCTGTGAGATCGAAGTGGGTAGGTCCCTCCTTCATCTTCTGTGGTCCCCTTGTCGCGATTCTTGAAGACTTCCTCGAAGAAGACATTCTTCTTGTCGCTGAGAGATTCCTTTGCTTGCTTTCCCAAGAAAAGATGACAACTTTTCGAGGATGAATTCAAGTAGAAACCGGATTGAGAGGAGAATGCTTTTAGGGTTTTGAAGATTGAAAGAGAAAACTGTGTATATATAACTCAGTTTTGAAAAGGGGAAGTTCAATCGGTACAAGGAAAGTGTACGAATACCTCCTTTTTTTTTTTTTTTTTTTCGAAATCAATAACTGCCAAAATTAATCCTTTTGAAAAGACAAGTTTTTCGATTTTCACGGAGACTACAAAATAACTAAACGAAAGATCATACCTTTTTGAGTTTAGATAAAGTAACAACTTACAGTCTATAGTCATCAACGTCTGAGTCGTAGAGATTTGAGTCTGAGTTATTTGAGTCTGACGATTATCAACTTTCTGAGTCTGAAGGTTGGAAAGTCTCTAGACTTTAACTTCTTCAAGCTTCAAAATGTTGAGTCTGGAGCGGATAAAATCAAATTGATTTTTCTCCAAAGGCTTTGTGAATATATCCGCGAGTTGACTTTTTGAATCAACAAATTGAATCGAGATTTCTCCACTTTGAATATGATCTCTAATAAAGTGATGTCGAATTTCTATATGCTTTGCTCTTGAATGAAGAATTGGATTTTTGGTGAGATTGATTGCGCTGGTATTGTCACATTTGATTTCTGTGCATGAGTCTTCAATTCCAAAGTCTTGTAGCTGTTGTTTTATCCATAGAATTTGTGAACAGCAGCTTCCAAGAGCAACATACTCTGCTTCTGTTGTTGAGAGAGCTACAGTGCTTTGTTTCCTTGAAAACCAAGATACTGTCCTGCTTCCAAGCAACTGGCAAGTTCCAGAAGTACTCTTTCTATCAACTCTGCAGCCGGCCAGATCTGCGTCTGAATATCCTAGAAGATTAAAGTCTCCCTTCTTAGGATACCAAAGACCCATGCTTGAAGATGAAGCAACATATTTAATGATACGTTTTGCAGCATTGAGATGAGATTCTCTAGGATCTGATTGAAACCTAGCACAGATACAAACACTCAACAAAATGTCAGGTCTAGAAGCAGTAAGATAAAGAAGTGAACCGATGATGCTCCTGTATAGCTTTTGATCAACTTTCTTCCCTTCCTTATCTTTGTCTATCTTCAAAGAACTTGACATTGGTATATCAATCTTCTTGCAATTTTCCAATCCAAATCTTTTGACAAGATCATTAGCATATTTTTCTTGGAAAATAAAAGTTCCTTCCTTCAATTGCTTTATTTGAAGGCCAAGAAAGAATGTTAATTCTCCCATCATACTCATTTCAAACTCATCCTGCATAGACTTAGAAAATTTCTTGCATAGACTTTCATTAGAGGATCCAAAAATAATGTCATCAACATATATTTGAACGAGTAAAAAGCTTTTGTTTTCCTTTTTGATGAATAGAGTAGTATCTACTTTACCTTTAACAAAGCCGTTCGTAATAAGAACTTACTTAGTCTGTCGTACCAAGCTCGAGGTGCTTGCTTTAGACCATACAGGGCCTTTTTCGGTCAAGACCGAGTCGGCTTCTTTGGGTGTTCAAATCCGGGCGGTTGTTCCACATAAACTTCCTCTTGGATAAATCCATTGAGGAAAGCACTTTTGACGTCCATTTGGAATAACCTGAAATTTTTGTAACAAGCAAACGCAAGTAATAGACGAATAGCTTCTAACCTTGCTACAGGAGCGTAAGTCTCATCATAGTCTATTCTTTCTTCTTGCGTGTATCCCTTGGCCACGAGTCTTGCTTTATTCCGTACGACTTTTCCTTTTTCATTCATCTTGTTTCTGAACACCCATTTGGCTCCAATAACAGTTTTACCTTTAGGTTTAGACGTCAATTCCCAGACATCGTTAATGTTGAACTGTCTGAGCTCCTCTTGCATAGCTTCTATCCAGCTTTCATCAGATAAAGCTTCTTCTATGCTTTTTGGTTCAATTTCGAGAGATGAGAGCAACAAAGACTAGACTCTTCACGTCTTTTGGATCTGGTGCGAATTCCTTCATTAATTTCGCCGATAATGAGATCTTTAGGATGACTGGACTTGTGTTTCCGATTCTTGGTTGATTTTTCTGGATGATGATCTCTTTCTTTATTTGAATCTTCATGAACATCTTGATGCTTTGGTCTTCCGTAGTCCGAGATACTTTTTGAGTTGTAAGCTTTGGAAGGTCTTGGAGCGTGTTCGGACTCTTCATATTGAGTCTTATTGGGTTCATCTTGCGTAGAGTCTTGAAATTTGACATTCATTGACTCCTCCACGGACTCGGCTCTTCTTATTGTAGACTCGTAGGCTTTGCTTGATGTAGAATATCCAAGGAAGATGCCTTCATCTGATCTTTCTTCAAACTTACCAACTCGATCTTTTGCATTTTTCAATATAAAGCATTTGCAACCGAAAACATGAAAGTATGAAACAATAGGCTTCTTATTTTTGAATAATTCATAAGGGGTTTTCTCAAGAATAGGTCTTAGGAAGACTCTATTGATGATATAGCATGCTGTTGAAACAAATTTCAGCCCAAAATCGTGAAGAAATTTTGCTTTCAATTAAAAGTGTTCTAGCCATTTCTTGAAAAGATCTATTCTTTCTTTCCACAACTCCATTTTGCTGAGGAGTGTATGGAGAAGAGAATACATGTTTAAAACCAGATTCATCACACAATTTTGTGAAATCTTGATTTTCAAATTCACCTCCATGATCTGTTTTTATACTTGAGATAACACATCCTTTCTCATTTTGAACCTTTTTAGCAAATTTTTCAAAATAGGAAAAGGTTTCTGACTTACTTGCAAGGAAATATACCCAAGTAAAGCGAGAGAAATCATCCACAATTACTAGGCAATATTTCTTACCTCCAATACTATGAGTTCTGGTTGGTCCGAAGAGATCCATATGCAGTAACTGTAGTACATGATTAGTAGAGACATGATTTATTGGCTTAAATGAATTTCTTACCTGTTTTCCCATAATACAGGATGTGCATGGATCGGACTTTTGATATGGTAATTTGGGTAGACCTCGAATGTCAAGCTGCTTTGATGAGATTTTAGCTAATTGCTTCATATTGACATGGCCAAGCTTTCGTGCCATAAGCTTGCTTCATCTTGGATTGAAATTAGGCATTGAGATTCATTCAATTTCATGTCTAAGAGGTAGATGTTTCCATGTCTTCGACCCATGAAAGACTGAGTAGAGTCTTTACTAATTCCATAGCAAATTCCTTCTTGAAAGGAGATCTTGAAGCCGGTATCACATAGTTGGCTAATGCTGAGAAGGTTATAGTTGAGTCCTTCCACTAGAGAAACATTGCTTATTGTGAGATTTCCAATTTTCACAGTTCCAAATTCGACGATGCTTCCTTTGCCGTTTCCTCCAAATGAAACATTTCCGCCGTTTACTTGAACAAGCTTTACGAAGCATTTTGAGTCTCCTGTCATGTGTCTTGAACATCCGCTGTCAAGATACCATTTTATCTTTTTTCTTGACAGAGACCTGTATTTAAAAAAGAATCTCAAGTTTTCTTTGGTACCCAAATTTTCTTGGGTCCTTTGGTGTTAGTAGGATAAGCATTATTAGGCCATACTTTCTTAACAGGTTTCCAAACCATAGGACATTCTTTTTCAAAGTGATCCTTCTTGTTACACTTTGAACACCTTAGAGCATTTCGACCAACGGACTTTACAAAAACTTTCTTGAAATGATTTTTGTAAGCCTCTCTCGACGGTCTTTTCTTAATTCTTTCTTTAACTTTAGGAAAATCAATCAAGGGAATTGTTTCCGTTGTCATGCCTAAACCAGACTTATTGAAGTAAGGTCTTTGGACTGAAAGAACTTTTTCAAGCTTTTCGGATCCTATCGAAAACTTCTTTGAAATATTTGATAAGTTCGTTTTTAAGAAAACATTTTCTTTCAAAAGATCATCTTCTTTTTCTTTAAGAGCAGAAACATTTAGGTCTAGACTTTTAACTCTTTCTTCTAAAATGACTCCTTTTTGTTTTAAAGCTGAGTTTTCCTTTTTAAGTTCGGAAATCCTTTTGAGAGAAGTCTTAAGACTGAAACACAGTTCATCAATATATTTAGAGACTTTGACAGGAATTTTAAAATCACTTACCTCAAATTCACTTTGGTCGATCCGAACTTGAGTTTGAGTCCGAATGTGCCATCAAACATATGTTGGCATATTCATTATCACTCTCTTCACATTCAGTATCACTCCAGGTTTCGGCTTTGAGAGCTTTTCGAAACTTCTCAGTTTTTCTTCTTTTCTTCTTCAGAAGAGGACAGTTGGGTCTGATGTGTCCCTTCTTCTTACATTCGAAGCAAACTACATCTTTGTTTGGTTCCTCATCATCAACAGACTTGGTCTGCTGTCTCTGGAAACTTTGTTTCTTTGAGTTGAACCTTCTGCCTTTTCTATTCAGTTTTCTGAATCTTCTTATCATGAGGGCGAGCTCCTCATCATCCATATCATCTTCAGAATCTGCATCATCAGAGTCATCATTTGATTTTAATGCAATAGATTTCTTACCTCTTGGATCTTCTTCTTCATTAATTCGTTCCACTTCATAAGACCGAAGGGTTTCAATTAGCTCGTCGACGATAGAGGCATGATTCTTTGCGTCTCTCTTATTGAAGTCTTTATATGATTCCAGTCCTTGGAGAGTCCACGTAGTAGCTTGTTCACCTTCATGGGATCAGAAATTTTTTGTCCTTGGTTCTCAAGACCATTGACAATATCTCAAAACGACTAAACATGTCGGTTATAGATTCTCCCGGTTTCATTTTGAAGGCTTCATATTGACCAAGGAGAATGTTAATTCTGGTCTCCTTCACTCGATCTGTCCCTTCATAGGTGATGTGTAATCTATCCCATACTTCTTTTGCTGTAACACAAGAAGATATTCTGTTATATTCAGTTGGAGATAAGGCACAATATAAAGAATAAATTGCTTTTGCATCGAGTACTTGTCTCTTGTTTATCTCTTCCTGAGATCATTCCGCTAGCATCAACAATTTCTTTTCCTCTTTCAGAGATTGATGCAGCGGTAGGAGTAATTCCTCTTTCCACAACATCCCATTCCGAGAGGATCCTTGGATCGTAGGAAAGCTTTCATCTTGTTCTTCCAGATGTTGTAATCCTTTCCGTCAAAGTAGGGTGGTCTGGTATTGCTTTGCCCTTCCATCAGCCCCGGTGCTAGCATACTAGCCATGGATCTTTTACTCGAAGTAAAACACTTCAAACAAAGTAAGAACACGGGCTCGATACCAATTGATATTGCTAGTATGAGTACCTAGAGGGGGTGAATAGGTATACAAAGATTTTTCTTGATAATTTTTGTATACTTGCGCAATACTTAGACAGTTGAAGAATTTGCGAAGAGTAATAATCAACGTAAGACTGAGTAAGGAAGAAGAGAATTAAACACGCAGTTTATAGTGGTTCGGCTTGATTCAAGCCTACGTCCACTCTTACGCACCGACAGCCAATTTGGCTGGATTCCACTATGAACAAAGAGATGTTACAGTGTTGATCTTCCTTGATTTCTCGGTGTAGATGATCTACCACACTCACTCAAGGTATCGCCAAGTACAAACACTCTCTGTGTATACAATTTCGCTCAGACTGTATCGACTAATAATCAAGGTGCTTCAGACTCTGGAATTTTTCTATCAATCACACTCTCAAACAACTAGAACGACTTCCTTTTTATACTCCTTTATGCCATCATACCGTTGGCACTTACCAAAGGAATTCCTCCAATCTACCCGTTGGACGGAATCAATCAAGAAGATTATTCGAGCTATAAAAGGAACCTGACGATAGCCCATCAATCTTGTTCGCCCATACAATCAGGATCTTGGTTTCCAAGAATAGAACATTCCAAGAATACTTCTTCGACCATCGGATCTTCAATTGATCTTAGATACGAACAAAAGAATCTGTTATATTTATCCAACCAAAAAAGATCTTCTCCAGAGGATAGGATTAAATCCTCAACCATATACTTCGGCTCTGGATTTACTTCACACGGATCGAAAGATTGTCAATGAGAATAGTCTTGAGTCTTGAGTCTTGAGTCTCAAATCTTGAGTCTTGAATCTTGAGTCTCGGTAGTCGAAAGTCTTCGGACTTTACACTAGACGATCTGTAGATACACGACTAGACTGAAGGAAACGTTTTGTCAACTTCAAAATATTCTGGAACGATTTCTCCAACAAAAAGAACTATACGTGTGAAGATGAAATGTCCATCTCAATTTATTGAAAATAGAATTGGAAAATTGGGATGTCATAACCGTCGAGTAGTCTTGAGCTGCCATCCAGCCGCCAGAAGCCTCGCCTACCTCCGCTTGACTTGCTGCAGCTCCATCGGTTTTTTCCTTCGCCGTTTCCAGCCCTTTCCACTGCCGATTCTAGCTGCTCAGGCCAAGAACAGAACCAAGAAGCCTAAGTTTGCTAGGCACTTTTTGGCCTGCTGTGGAGCCCTTCTGGACCTCGAAAGGTGCCCCCACTTTGGAGTTTGTGGACCGTTTCCACGTCCCTGTCAATGTGGTTCCGTTGGATCGCTAATCTTGTGAGTTTACTCACTAATCCCTACTTAGGAAGTTAATTATGCTTAAGGGTTGATTAGTTTAGACTAAGTGTGGTTTAGGTAGTTTGTTAGAATGGATTAATAATTTAATCGTTAGATATTGCATGTTAGGTGGTTAGAGTAGTGTGATTAGCAAGTAGATAAGCTTTGTAGTATTTATCTAGATAGGTTCATAAATTTTCCAGGCCCGTCTTGGCTTTTAATTAGGCTTTTTCGGGCTAAGTTGCATTTATTATTATTTATTAATTAATTTTGGTAATTATTTAATTAATTATTATTTTCCGAAAATTAGACCAAGATAGCCGATGACTGGCATTTCGTGTTGATTGCAATAGTGTGATTGGTTTATTTACTTATTATTTTATGCAATTTGAGTGCTTATTGTAATTTTGGGGTATTTATCCCAATATTTTATATTTTCAGTATTTAATTAGAAAATACCGGGTGTCGGTTTACAATGCCAAAAATGTTTTTATGGACTATTGGAATTAGTGGGATTTACAAAAGGGAAAATATTGTGGGTAAGGCGGACCGTGTATCCACACACGATTATTTTTATCAGGAATGATAAAAATGGTGGCATTCTCAAATGGTGATAACAATATACTATATCAGCCTACAGGCTTCAATATGTCAGTTTAGCACGAGCAATATACTTTATCAGCTTAGAGTGAGCATCATAGGTATACTATATCAACCTACGGGTTTGCTATGTCAGCTTAGTGCTAGCAGTATACCGATATACTATATTAGCCTGAGGGCTTCGATATGTCAGCTTAGCAGCTTCTGGTGAGCATTATCAGTATACTATATCAGCCTGAGGGCTTTGATATGTCAGCTTAGTGCGAGCAATATACTTTATCATCTTAGAGCAAGCTATATTATCTATTTTTAGCTTAGAGTGAACAGTCCTTGATATGATCGGACTTTATAGATAGTATTGAATGGATTGACCGAGTGATGGTCTTGATGACATGGAATTAATTGGATCGATTGATCGATGGCTCGACCTGATTTGATGAATTGAATTGTTGAAATGATTGGTTGAGTATGCAAATTATACTGACTTGCAAGAAGGAACAGATGCAAAGGTAAGTCCTCTGACTTGTGCTTGTGCTTAAGCAGCCCTAGGGGTGTATTTTCTTACTAGTCGAGTCTTAGGGGGTGAACTTGCTAAGACATCGTCTCACCCCGTTGTGGGATAACATTTTCAGGTCCTTAGATGGTAGCTCCTCCCGATCGTTTTGGACAGCCGAAGAAGGTCACTGAGCAGGTATCTTACATTCTGCTTCATGGGAGCCCAAGAGGATGGGTCTATGAGCTCATAAGGTCTGTGGTTTGGGTTGATGAGGCTCTACCCCATAAAGTACTCCATCAATACAGATCATGGTACCGACATGCGCGGAATGGACAGAGAGAGGGTCCTATACTGGAATCTGAGATACCTGTGTATGTGCTGGAGGTTGCTTTTGGAAAAGGAACAGTCGACCCACTGAGTGGTTCAGTGGTGGACACATACTTGTCGGATCCAATGGGGGTGTGCAACCGGATTGGGTATACCCAGTTCCCAAACCGACCCACCCAGAAAACAGGGTCGGGAACTAGTTCCCATTGAAACCAGTCCGGGAACCGATTCACAAAATTCGGAACCGGTTTAAACCGGTCAGGGAACAGGTTCCGAGTGATTACCCACCCAGAAATCGGTTCCTGGACCGGTTTTGGAATCGGTTCTTGGAACGGTTTTGTAAGTAGAGGTCCAAAATCCCCTTTTTTCTCCCAATTTCTATTCTTACTCCCGCAATCACACGATGTTTTTCCTCTTGACTCTCTCAAACACGCACGACACTCCTCCTTTGTCATTCCTCTTCCTCACTGGCTCCCTCTCGCACCGTCTGATGGACAGACAGTGTTTGTTGCCGCTAAGTTCTTGTGTATCACATGGATAGGCTTGCTTAATTTTTCTTTTGTAAGAGAAGTTATGCTTGCATAAATGAGTAGCTTCACATAGTAGTTGTTGGAATAAGACTAATATTAGACCTATGTTTGTTGCTAATTATTTGCGTTGTGATTTTATTTATTATAATTAGCTCTATGGATCCTTAATTTTTCGTTTAGTCAAAAGGTTCGTGTATTAATTTATTACTAGTGCTTAATGTTTCAATATAAATTAGGAGGATTACGTTATTTTTTCGCTTATTAATATAAAATTCGAAGTCGTATAGGATATCGGGAGATTGCAAAACAGGTTCCAGTGGAAATAGGGTTGATCCTGGAACCGGATCGGAAAAACAAGGTGGGTCAGATACAAGGTCCAATACAAACAGGATCGGGTATAGGGTCCAAAAAATGGGAACCGGTTATAACGGGGGTCGAGTACGGGTTCCAAGTCTAGGCCCTACCCACCCTGGACCCGATCACCCCTAGGATCCAGGATCCTCGGTGTATTATGAGGAAGACTCGAATGCGTGAAGATCTATAGCACTCTACCCCCTTTTTTGCAGACCTTGTGTATATATATATATATATATCGACTTGTATTGTATATGTCATGGTTTGATATGTATATATAAGTGTGTTGTGGTTTTGGAAAATTGTGATCCCACTTTTCTATCACATCTTGTTGTTGTCTGGGGATTATTTATTTGCTTCCGCATGCGCACTAAAATGAATGGGTCGGCGATGTGTCCTGAAACGTCGCTATTTAATTGACCACAGAGGGATGGGCATGCGCTCGGAGGATCGGGGTGTGACAGATGTTGCAAGGGTCGATTACGGGGGCAACATCATGAGATCCGTCAAGACATAGCTCGCAAGCAATCTTGATGGTGATTACCAGCACCGTTCATGTGATTGCTATGAGCAGGTTTGCAATTATGGCCATTGCTTTTGCCAAGTGAAAAGAGACACTAGACATCCTATCCTGAGCAAAAAAACATGTGAATATTGTGAAAGATGTGCTCTAAGTACATTGTCAATATTAACTTATGTAGCATCGACACTTAGGTCTTTGGCCAAAAGAAAATCCATACTTATGTTAGACTCAATAAGTTTATTGTGGAAATGGACTTTAAAAGTATGTGATTATTTAGGACCTACATAATCATCTCCTTTCCTGGCAATTTTCACCAGATGAAAGCTGAATATTATCAAAGGCACTCGCTAGAATGAAGAGTATTAAACTATTTAAGAATGACACAACTCTTCACAGCCTTAATGAGAAGCTGGTAAAGTAAAATTTTCACCATTTCTTTCTCCCGCAACAAGCTTTCCAGCATATCAAATCACTAGTGCCTCTAGGAACATATTAGACAATATGATGACAGCTCAACAGGAAGAGAACCCCCAGACTCAACTACTCTGAATATTCATAGGAAAGGATCCTAAGAAATGGTAACGCCGGAATACAAGATATAAAGCAATGAAAAGATTTGGCAAGGAACAACATGAAATAGGACATGTGATGACAGATTTTGGACAGCTTACACCTTTAGAAAACAGATCTTTGTTTTCCAAACTGGGAAAAAATATGTCAATAGCAGTCCTGGAAACAACAGATTCCTCAGCATGGATAATCAGTGAGTAACTGGGTTTGTCAAGCCTACTTGCACATTTTTGTTAAGAAGCGACAGGGACAAACTCTGACTATTTCATGACCGAGTAAAATGTGGATATTATCGTGACCCATGAATCCCAAAAAGCTGGGGTGAGTGGTTCATGAAAGAATTCTACAAAAAACTTGATCCAAGGCATTTTTCTCTCTCTTTGATGGTCCGGCGATATTTTAGCTTTAACTCATTGCAATTTAGGGAGAGTCTCACATCAGCATAGGTTATACTACCGTTGTGGTAAAAACATAGCGATATTAGAATGGCATCAAAAACCAAATCGGCGAGAATTAACATTAAAAAAGCAGCAGATCACACCGATTCACTTTCAATGAGGCCTTCTCTTCTTGTCCAAGATAGTCAAACTTAGAAGCAGAAGAAAAATCTTGCTTAAACAACACTTTATATTTAGTGTCATATTTTCCACAAGAATATAATGACCAAATCACGTGGTATCGAGTGAATTCATTTTTATATCAAGTCACGAAGGCAGGCAAAGTAATATCTATGTATCTCTATGTTATGAACTCAAGTAAAACAACTGAACAGTAGACAACTAAACAAATTTAACTTATGCCAATTTGAGTAAGACATTACTTGCCGATCCACATGATGATAGGTACTTTGGACTGTCAAGAGGTGTGGATATAACTTTGTAAATAAGTGTCCGCTAAAAGATCGGATGAAACTAATCATTGTGGCATAGACATCGATAATGTTTCAAAAGCAAGAATTCATGTCAACGCCATGTAGAATGAGAGAGATATATGAAGCTATGACAGCCATCACAATGGTCATTCAAGAATCCAGGAGGTAAATGTTTCGACAAAACCAAAACAAATTCAAATTCTGCTCCTGTCAAACAAACAGTCGCTAATATCTGTATTTAACCAGCAAATGAATCGACACTAGTATTCTCAAAACAATGTCAAAGATGTCAGTATATTTTTACAAGGAGTTGCACTCATAAACAAGATCATGCGCAAGGAGGGAAAATCAGTCAAGATAAACTTTAATGTCAATGCCACTGTCAATCAGAGACTGAACTACTTGAAGGATGAACGGCTCCATGTAGGATATGTTGCGCTGCTTGAAGGACACGTGCTTATTTGGATTTTCAGACTTCTTCCCCTTTTGGTCAGTGTATGGCCGTTGTTGTCATAGTCCAAACAGTCCAACTCTAAAGAAACTTCTTGGTGCTAAATGAGGCTGCCTAAAAGCCAACCCTCACATAAAATCTCCATAAAATTCGATAAAGAATATAGCACTCCCACATTCGATTGTTTATTTGTTGAACCATTATGCTACACTAGTACCATTATCAAGGAAATGACATAGAGAGGACATCCCAAACTAGAAAAACAATGAGATATTCAATGAAGCACCTGCCCACTGTGAATACCACATCTCAGCACAAAGGCTCCATGAAAAGAGGCATCAGCACCATGCGTTGGAACACTATTAAAGCACAGGTTGCAAAGGGATTGCTTCAACATCTTACTATAGGAGATACTTTCTAGCAAACAAAAGCAACTACTTTGATCGTAGGGAGCATGACACCTGAAAGAAAGAAACATTGTCCGTAAGACACTCCCCAAAATTAACCAGAGAAGCGGGTGAGCACATGGCCCCATATAACAAAACCTCACAATCTTTGAAGCATTGATAGATATTGTGCTAAGCAATTCATCATATAGCTAGAATGCATTGGTGAGTAAGTGCGCAAAAGCCCCCAATATTTGAAATATGTTACAATTCTGTTAGAACACAACCAAACACTTTTTTTCTTTTTTTAAGAAAGACCGATGAATATGAACCAATATAGACCTCGAAGAAGAACGCAAGTTTCTTCCTTTTATCACCGAGTTCATGCAGACACAAATTAAGCAGAAAGATTCACCTGTGTTACGGAATTTGGTGTGGATCGTTCCAAGTCGATAAGGTTCGGATGGTGGTATTAAGGTCGCCCTCCCAACGTCCTTCATCATCCTCTTCGGAGAGGAGTACTTCATCTAGGCTTGGTGTCCTCAAGGTACCCTTGCAGAATATATTCATCTTAGGGCACTTAGTGACGACAATACGCACCAACGATGGCAATGTAAAGGCGCAATTCGTGGGTGAGAAGCACTCAAGGCTTGGTAAACCATCAAGTATCAGCTCTTCCAGCTTAGGGAAAGAGATATCCTCTGCTCCATTTCCATCATCTATCACCACGTCTTTCATCGCACCGCAATTTCTTAGGGCTAGCCAAGTAATATGCACCAGACTTGTCACTGCTGAGCAAGTCCCCATATGAACTAAACCAGCACAATCATGTACTTGTAAATCCGTCAATCTCTGGAATGAAGTCGAGGATGGAAGTACGATTGATAAACTCGGGCACTCCCCAACACACATCCACTCAATCTGTTTGAGAATTTCAGCCATCAAGGAGCCATCTTTCCAAACTCGCTTCAGGTTACACAACATAAATAGCCTAAGTCGCCTTAGATTTTGCAATGCTTGGAGAGTTTTTTCCATGTCAGTTAGTTCTCCACATGGAGTCACTCCCCCATGTCCAGACGAATCTTCTGGAAATATCTCCTTGAAGGAACTACATAACACACTAAGCATTTCTAGATTGGGGAATTTGTGGAGAAGGAAGTTGGAAGCCAAAGCGACATTCTCATCATGGTAGCATCCCAAAGCCAGCTCTTTGAGATTGCGAAAGATGAAATGCTGCGGCATCATCGCAACATCCTCCCTTGATAATGTCAATCCCTCCAAGTGTGGAATGACCTGCAAGAGGCAATCCGTTTAATTAGGCCACCAAAAGTCCAATGACTAAAATGTCTCCTCTATTTTGGGAAATAACGAGAAACATAACTTTCTAGAAGCAGACGAGCAAGCATCGACAACCATTATACAAAGGATAGTGGCGTGCCCATTTATTTATTTATTTATTTATGTGGTATGCCCAATTCAATCAAAATATAATTCGTGAATTTGGATAAAAAATTATTAATTAATGATACTTAAGCTATTTCAATTGTCAACTAATTAATTTCAAAAAACAAAATTACATTTGCTTGTTTTAACAAATCATGTTATTTTAATAGTTAGTATATGGGTTTCAATAGTAAGATGTTTTATTAATATTGCACAATGTTTTTGAAGCTGCAGTTCTCATATCTATTTTACTATAGATCATAAATGTCATATTGCTTCACCTTTCTGTGATTTTGAGAAGAATTCATTCAAACTCAACAAATGATTGGAAAAAAGAAAATAAAATAAAATAAAAGAAAAATTGAAATGACATGACATGGGTAAAAAAGCAATAAAACAAGATAGATATTATAGTTCAAAATTTTGATGGAGAAAAGAGTAAATAATGAAGACAAGTTCTTCATTTTTTACAAAAGCAAAGTGAAACATCAAATGAGCAAAGAAACAAACCAAAAGTATATCGCCCCAAATAAATGGATGTTTTTAGCATTCCGTGTGATTAAAAAGGAACCTAATTTCGTATTGGTATATCACTGATATACCACTCAAATTAAGTTTGGTAATTTTGATTGAACATTTGTAACTGGAAAAGCATTGGTCAACCATAGAAATAAACTTTGGTAAATTTTTAATGTAGTTGATGATCTTGAAAATATAGAGACATAGTGGTACTTTTCAAGATCTATAAGATAAAAAGTTGGTCGACGAATAAAATCCATCGGTATCTTAATTTGATGATTGTTGGTACATCAATTAGCTTTTAGTTTGTAATTTCAAATTAAAATGAGTAATTTGAGAGGTGTTGGCTTGTCACAAAAGTAAATATTGATTGTTATTAAAGTAGCTTGTAATTTTGGAAATGTTGGTACTTTCGACCTAACAAGATAATAAGGTGGCAAGTAAATAAAATTGGTCTGTTTGTTATAGAAAATGAATGTTTTGAAAAATATTTTATTAAAAATAATTGTTTATATCACTCGATAATAATTAGTCGATGAAAATTCTTTTCACTATTGAAAACAATTTATATCTAAATATTTTTGTGGATTACGAAAATATTTTTTTCGTTCATTTATTTTTGTAAGTGAGACAAACAATCATTTTGCACAAAATATTTTGCATAAATTCCATTTTCTTGAAACGAATGGAGCCTTAATGTGACTAATATTGGTACACCAATCAAATTAATTTAGTAAATTCAAATAAATTTAGTAAATTTCAAATATGTTGGTAGGCCATAGGAATAAAAATTGGTAAATTATTAAAGTAGTTGGTGATTTGAAAGTAGAAAAAAGTTTGTCCTTTTTTAAGCTATTGATAAGTTACTAACATGTAACCATATAAGAAAGTTATCCGCGGTGCTTGACAATTACCAACCATGTTCAAGATGTTCGAGGATGGAAATTTGTTTTGTAGCCAAGCTAGCAATATGCCATATGAACATAATACCAATTTTTTTTTTTTTTTGTTAAACTTTGGTGGATGGGGTTGGTCAAAAATAAATTATATAAGTAAATCTCAATCATAAGATATGAGTGGCTCATTAGAAGCATGGCTATCTATGCAAGTTAATTTAATAAAAAGTGTTCTTCTTCAATATAAAAGCTAGGATCAATAGATTTATATACCAAAGAATATGAGCTGGAAATAGTTAACTGCAAACAATCTTTAAATTTCTAAGCAATTCACAGGTGTGGTTAGGCAAGTATCAACAAGCATGAAATGTTTGACAATTTCAATTTCCAAGAGAAAATAACAATGCACCAAGAGATATGCGCATAAACCAGTGAATAAAATAGCAAAGAGCTAGGATCATTAATAAGGGCAATACCTTTTCAAAACAAAAGAGTGCAGATTGGTTCTCGCTGGTAGTTGTACCTTGACAGCTTTGGAAATCACAAGCAAATGAGAATAACTTCATCTTGCCGGAATGTCTCACTCTCAATTGCTTCAAGAATGGCCATGCTGAATTATGACTATTCAGGTAGAAGCTCCTCAGTTTCGACAACTCAACTAATCTTAGGTCAGTTAATTGCGGAAAGAAGAGATCACTTGCACCCATCCCTGCTTTGTCTTCCTCTGCAATAATTTCCTCCACCCCACAATTCCATACTAAAAGTTCTTTCAACTGTGTCATACTTTTTGCCACTGAGCTTGGAAATAAACTTTTGAGACTCTCACACTTGCCAACCTCCATGCGTTGTAAGCATCCAAAGGTAAGACCTCCTTGAGGAAGTACTCTCCACACATATTTCATTTTTGGGAGCCGCTTCAAAACTAATTCTCCCAATTGAAAAGTATTTGTAGAACATGTTTCGCTAAATTCAAATTCTTGGACTTGAAATATCACTTCTAAAGATCTACAATCGGTCACAGTTATCTTCTCTAGATTTTTAAATCTTGTGAACATATTATAAGATGAAAATATTGATAAAAGTTCCTCACAATACTCCACTACTACTATCTTGAGTTTGCCAAAGGCATTTGAATCAAGATCATCAAGCCATATCTTCTCCATGTTATCCATATGCAAGATCTCCATCGACTCCATACTAGGAAACTCAACCTGTTATTTTTCAATTTAATTAATTAGAGCCGATTCTCTATTCCCTCAAAAAAGAGAATACTTTAATTTCAAGAACAAAGAAAATCACAGGATGGACATTATCAAAGAGTAGAAAGAAAGGAAGACTAGATGTATGTTATTTCTTTTTAGCAAATGACATCCCCTAAAATTCATTCTCCTATCATATAAATTTAAAGTAGCAAGCATAAAATTCTCTAATATATATCAAGCATTATGTTTAAGTAGTAGCATAACCATAGTCTTCTTAGTTAGACAACCATATTCATTTCATGCATAATTTGTCTCCCATGATCCTCAGATTTAGCCTATCTTAGATTTAGCTCATTACAATACTAAAAAACACAATAGCCAATATACTGTCCCATTTCTTTGAAGTGCAAACGACAAAATAGAAATCAATTTGCACAAACCAATGCTTCATGGATCTTGCATTTCAAAAGTTCTCTGACATGGTATAGACTCAAAGAAAACTCAACAAATACTAAAGAAAAGAATCGAACAATATGGTAAGTGTAGGTATGTACTGTTTAATTAATGTTGTATGGGACTCTCCGATCACTAGCTGATTTGTTTCTTTATAAGTTTGTTATTCGAAATTATCAAGACTTAGGTATTAATCTTGATTTATTTATGTTAATAGTTGATCTCTTGTTTAAGTTGCCTATAAATATACACTGATTAAATATTTTTCTTTAGTTCTAATGATGAATTGATTTCATAACTAAGTTTGCCTATTTAACATATCTTTTTCCCACCTGAATTGGCCTTTCTATCTCTTCCATATCCCTTTGGTTTCTCCATCTTTTCTTATTATCTGATTTTCCTCCACTTTCAACGAATCTAAACCTAAATTTCTACATACTTTCATTCAACATTAGTTGTTATTGGATCTAGATCCGTTCTTCATCAATTGGTCATCGAGCTAAATCTCTTTGATATTAATTGGTATCAAAACTTTGCTTTAAGTACGTGTTATCGTTGTGCAACTATTCTAGACCAAGGGCCAACACTATGGTACTACTTTTAGGGGCTACATGTGCATTTTTGATCCGATATGTCCATGAAGATATATGTCATTCATGCATATTGAAACTCTAGCCACTAGGCTTGGTGATTTGTAGCCACTCTATGTTTGGTAAATTTTCTCTTTGAATAATGCTGTAATATTTATGAACTATGATATTTCTAAATTTGAAAAGAGTAGGGCTTATCAAGATTAGCATGTCGATTGGTATGGCAATTATTATTATTATGATTATCATGCTAATCTAATAATGTTGACTGTTAGGAGTAAGCTGACTATTGATGTGATTGTGGTTATCATAAATCCTTAAGAGATTAAACAAATTTTAGTGGTTTGAGAGAATATTTCAACAATTTTAGTGAGAATTGAATAGATTTAATCAAAAACTCTAACAAAGACAAGAAAACTGTCCAAATCAGTTCACTATAGAGCAAAATAGCATGGATGAGTGCTCTCAATGTCTTCGAGTGTCAAATAAAGACTCTGCTGGTGGGAATAATGAAGTGAGTGGAATAAAATTCTACTAACTAATCTGGATGAATTTATAGAAACACCTTCTGAAATTTAGTAAAATCTGGAATGTAATTTCTTCTATTGATCATTCATAGAATTCCAAATTCGTGATGCTAAAATTTGTACGAAAATACTTAGTATAGCCTTATACTTCCAAGGTGCATATCCAAATCTCCCTTTTGTGGAGAATGATATATGACATGATTCTTCAACTGCCTTGCTTAGTTTAAACTCTTGTTTTCCTTTTGGTAAGGAAATCTTGTTTTAATTACCTATGATATTGACCAAGATACTAATTTTGTTCAATTTTGAGGATAAATTTATTGACGGATGAGGCTGCCTATTTGGTGTTTCTTCTTCCTCAATTAATTTGGCATCTCTCTCTCTCTCTCTCTCTCTCTCTCTCTCTCAATCTAGTTTTTCCCTAGTTTATTGCTTTCTCATTCCCCTTTGGATTCTAAACCAACCTTACTATGCAATTTGGTTGTATATTAACATATGTGTCATGCACCTAGTAAAAAAGCTCCTCAAATTTTTTGTAATAGTGAATGATAGCACATTAAATTATAGATTTTATGTCAATGCAATTAAGTTATTAACATATAATACATGTAGCAAAGAAAATATTGGCTTGTGTGGAGCCACGAATGTAGATTTGCTAAGTCCACGATTCCAATTTTACACCAAAGCTCCTTAGCATTTGATTAAGCTAACTAGGTTTGACCTGAAAGTGAAGAATATTATGTCAACTACTTGCAGTTTTAGTCATAATCAAGAAAAAAAGGTGCATTGGAAATATTAATCTTATATAATGTAGTCAAGTCCTAGACCTTTCATTTGGTTTACTTAAGTTTTAATTATTTTTCCATCACAATATTTATAATTGATTTCAAGAATAGTGACAAAATGACTCCTAAAACTTACTCTGGTTTGGCATGTTTAAGAACTAAAACTTTTTTTCCTTTATTAGTAGAACTTGTTTAGGTTTAGCGTTTGAGTATTCCCATTGCTCAAATTAGTTTCGGAGGATGGAAAGTATATATGGCATTTTTCATCAAATTTTCCTTTTTCTAATTGTAAAAATGTGGTGTTGATGTGGTGATGCCACATTAAAAAAGGTGACAAAAAGTTTGGAAAGTACATATATGAAAACAAGGAGGGAGAAAGAAAGAAGGTGGGGTCTTAGGGCTTTTGCATTGGCGATGGCCGCAGCCGTCCCCCAAGTCACGGCTAGAGTGCTCGCCACCCTCGCCATGGCAGCAGTTGCCAAACTTGGCTTCTTGCCACTGCGTGTGGGAGCACACTTGCCCTCGCCCAAATTAGCAAGGGTGGTAACAGGCCATTGCTTGCTCATGGTGAGGGTTGTTGGCCCTTGTTGACGGGAAGGAAAGCAATAGTGGTGCTCCCTATGCAGCCCTTCCCCCATTTGAGTGGTGATCTCTCGTGGGACTTTTTTTATTTCTAATTTCATTTAGTGCTGATTTTTTTTTCTTGTAATTCTTCGTATGTTCTTAATTCTTTTTCAATTTTTTGATGTGGCAATAGTGAAACAACTCCCTTGGTGCTTGAGGAAGCTCCATCACGACATTAAAGCCTATGCAGGACTGAAAATATGATGAAAATGCAGAATTTCTCTACAAAAAAGGGATGGACTTAACAAGTCTTAATATGCATTGATTGTGCAAATTTTAGAACTCAAGTGCCGAACCAACACAAGTTTTAGACTTTGTGGTGTCACTAACCCTTGGTCTTACGTTGAACAATATCTAAATTTGAGCATACATCTTTAGCATTGTCTAAACTCTAGATTAATTATAAGTTGTTAATTGAAGCTTAGCCTCTCATTAATATTTGTACTTCAGCTACAATTTAGTCTAAGACTTGAAAATGAAAGAAAAAAAAAATGAAGTTTTTGAAGTTGTCCTAGACTTTTGCCATAGACATTGTAAAAAGGTTTCTTAGACATCGACACTTCTCAACTGTCAAGGACTCCATACATTAAAAATGTGTTTGTTTGTGTTCTTTTTTTTTTTTTTTTTAAACACTTTTTCTGTTTTTTTTCACTAGGAACAAAAAAGGAACAAACGCGTTTGGGTGCGTTTACATTTCCTTTTTTGTTCTTTTGTTTTCTGAAACACTTTTGAGAAACACTTTTTTTCTTTTTCTCTTATTTTCTTGTTCTTTTTTTCTTTTGGCCGGTCGCCGGCCTCGGCCATGGCCGGCGACCGGCTGACGAGGGCCGCGGCGGCCTCGCCCAGCCACGGCGAGGCTCACCCCGGCCCCGGCGAGGCCGAGGCTCGCCATGGCTGGGCGAGCTCGAGCTCGCCCGGATCCGGCGAGGCCGACCTCGCCCAGCCATGGCGAGGCCGACATTGCGCCGGCCCGGGCGAGCTCGATCTCGCCCCGGATCCGGCGAGGCCGAGCTCGCCCGGCGGCCGGCGAGCCTCGGCCTCGCCGGATCAAGGCGAGGCCGACCCTTGCCGGCCGGTCGCCGGCCAAGGCCTTGGCTGGCGACCGGCCAAAAAAAAAATAAAAAAATGAAAAAAAAAAAAAGAAAAAAAGGAAAAATAAGAAAAAAAAAATAGAAAAAATAAAAGAAATAGAAAAAATTATCCAAATTTACCAAGCATGTTTCTGTTTATTTTTTATTAGAACAAGTTTACCAAATACGTTTTTTTGTTCAAAAATTGTTAGAACAAAACACTTTTTTCTATTTACGTTCCATGAACAATTTTTAAACGAAACACAAACAAACGCGTCTTGCTAAGTAGCCTCTTCCACATGGATGATGGAATCACATTCATTACTTTGTGACACTATTTCACCTTGAGGACCTTTAGGCAACAAAAGGATTCCACATGGATTTTATTGTTCCATATTTCTTTCTGTTGAACACCCTTAACATGTAGCTCTTCTAACTTTGGAAATGCCACCTATAAATGTACAGAGATAAACGAAAAATAAGCAGAACAACTTAGGATCAAAGCACTAAAAACAAAGAAAAATAACATATTAGATAAATCGAGATACCTTCTCATCAAATAGAGGATGTAATCCATCACCAACACAACTCTCTGAACTAAAGCACATCAAACTCTTAAGGTCATCAAACTTGAGTTTGGTTAAATGAGGGAATTTGAATGTCTCTATGGTTTTCCCTTTTCCTTCTTCCATTGCAATTATGCTCCGTAGATTATTGCAACAAGAAACATCAAGCACTACAAGCTCATGAAGAGTTTTGGCCGTGGCACTTGAGAAGAGATGTGATAAACTATGACAATGCATCACTTTCACTTTCTTCAGACTAGGAAATGCCAAGGTTACGTTGTAGTCACTCTTCAAAATGTCTCTCAGCCTTTGTAGATTTAACAATTTTATTTTTTTTAATGCAGAGAGGACCAATGGCTTTTGCCTTTTCTCAGAGCTGAGACTTATAGGTTCAAATAATGCTTCCAATGAGGGACACCCAACCGCCTTAATTTTATTCAGGCTTTGCAACGTATCCATTGAACTTGACGGAACAACATGTGACAAATTTTCACAAAGTTCAATAGTGAGCGATGCAAGTTTGCAGAAGGACGATTCGTGGAGCTGATTATGCCATATCCTCTTTAATTGGCACATGGAAGAAAGCTTCAATTCCTCTAAGCTTGGAAAAAGAACCTGCATAAAAACATTGTATACGTAGAATGGCTGAAATTTTTGGTATAGAATTTTACTATGCTGAAATTCGGGGGGCAATATTGGGAATGACCAGCAGTGAGTTAGTTTCTCCACCATGAAGTGCCAATCTTTTGGTACAGAATAATGATCTAGAATCTAATGCTTCACTAACTAGAACTAGAAGAATGATCAATGGAAAAATACCATAGACATTAAGGACTCCATATAGTTAAGTAGCCTCTTCCACATGGATGACAAAATCACATTCATTACGTTGTGACACTATTTCACCTTGAGGACCTTTAAACGACAAAAGGATTCCGCATGGATTTTATCGTTCCATATTTTATTTTATTTTGTTGAACACCCCAACATGTAGCTCTTCTAACTTTGGAAATGCTAGCTATAAATGCACAGAGAGATGAACGAAAAATAAGCAAAATGACTTAGGATCAAAGCACTAAAAACAAAGAAAAATAACATATAAGATAAATTGGGATACCTTCTCATCAAATAGAGGATGTAATCCATCACCAACACAACTCTCTGAACTAAAGCACATCAAACTCTTAAGGTCATCAAGCTTGAGTTTGGTCAAACGAGGGAATTTGAATGTCTCTACTGTTTTCCCTTTTCCTTCTTCCATTGCAATTATGCTCCGTAGATTATTGCAACAAGAAACATCAAGCACTACAAGCTCATGAAGAGTTTTGGCCGTGGCACTTGAGAAGAGATGTGATAAACTATGACAACACATCACGTTCACTTTCTTCAGACTAGGAAATGCCAAGGTTATGTTGCAGTCACTCTTCAAAATGTCTCTTAGCCTTTGTAGATTTAACAATTTTATTTTTTTTAATGCAGAGAGGACCAATGGCTTTTGCCTTTTCTCAGAGCTGAGACTTACAGGTTCAAATAATGCTTCCAATGAGGGACACCCAACCACCTTAATTTTATTCAGGCTTTGCAACGTATCCATTGAACTTGACGGAACAACATGTGACAAATTTTCACAAAGTTCAACAGTGAGCGATGCAAGTTTGCAGAAGGACGGTCCGTGGAGCTGATTATGCCATATCCTCTTTAATTGGCACATGGAAGAAAGCTTCAATTCCTCTAAGCTTGGAAAAAGAACCTGCGTAAAAACATTGTATACGTAGAATGGCTGAAATTTTTGGTATAGAATTTTATTATGCTGAAATTCGGGGGGCAATATTGGGAATGACCAGCAGTGAGTTAATTTCTCCACCATGAAGTGCCAATCTTTTGGTACAAAATAATGATCTAGAATCTAATGCTTCACTGACTAGAACTGGAAGAATGATCAATGGAAAAATACCATAGACATTAAGGACTCCATATAGTTAAGTAGCCTCTTCCACATGGATGATAGAATCACATTCATTACGTTGTGACACTATTTCACCTTGAGGACCTTTAAACGACAAAAGGATTCTGCATGGATTTTATCGTTCCATATTTTATTTTATTTTGTTGAACACCCTCAACATGTAGCTCTTCTAACTTTGGAAATGCTATCTATAAATGCACAGAGAGATAAACGAAAAATAAGCAAAATGACTTAGGATCAAAGCACTAAAAAAAAAAAAAAAAAAAAAAACATATCAGATAAATCAGGATACCTTCTCATCAAATAGAAGATGTAATCCATCACCAGCACAACTCTCTGAACTAAAGCACATCAAACTCTTAAGGTCATCAAGCTTGAGTTTGGTTAAATGAGGGAATTTGAATGTCTCTACTGTTTTCCCTTTTCCTTCTTCCATTGCAATTATGCTTCGTAGATTATTGCAACAAGAAACATCAAGCACTACAAGCTCATGAAGTGCCAATCTTTTGGTACAGAATAATGATCTAGAATCTAATGCTTCACTGACTAGAACTGGAAGAATGATCAATGGAAAAATACCATAGACATTAAGGACTCCATATAGTTAAGTAGCCTCTTCCACATGGATGACAAAATCACATTCATTACGTTGTGACACTATTTCACCTTGAGGACCTTTAAACGACAAAAGGATTCTGCATGGATTTTATCGTTCCATATTTTATTTTATTTTGTTGAACACCCTCAACATGTAGCTCTTCTAACTTTGGAAATGCTATCTATAAATGCACAGAGAGATAAACGAAAAATAAGCAAAATGACTTAGGATCAAAGCACTAAAAAAAAAAAAAAAACATATCAGATAAATCGGGATACCTTCTCATCAAATAGAAGATGTAATCCATCACCAGCACAACTCTCTGAACTAAAGCACATCAAACTCTTAAGGTCATCATGCTTGAGTTTGGTTAAATGAGGGAATTTGAATGTCTCTACTGTTTTCCCTTTTCCTTCTTCCATTGCAATTATGCTCCGTAGATTATTGCAACAAGAAACATCAAGCACTACAAGCTCATGAAGTGCCAATCTTTTGGTACATAATAATGATCTAGAATCTAATGCTTCACTGACTAGAATTGGAAGAATGATCAATGGAAAAATACCATAGACATTAAGGACTCCATATAGTTAAGTAGCCTCTTCCACGTGGATGACAAAATCACATTCATTACGTTGTGACACTATTTCACCTTGAGGACCTTTAAACGACAAAAGGATTCCGCATGGATTTTATCGTTCCATATTTTATTTTATTTTGTTGAACACCCTCAACATGTAGCTCTTCTAACTTTGGAAATGCTAGCTATAAATGCACAGAGAGATAAACGAAAAATAAGCAAAATGACTTAGGATCAAAGCACTAAAAACAAAGAAAAATAACATATAAGATAAATTGGGATACCTTCTCATCAAATAGAGGATGTAATCCATCACCAGCACAACTCTCTGAACTAAAGCACATCAAACTCTTAAGTTCATCAAGCTTGAGTTTGGTTAAATGAGGGAATTTGAATGTCTCTACTGTTTTCCCTTTTCCTTCTTCCATTGCAATTATGCTCCGTAGATTATTGCAACAAGAAACATCAAGCACTACAAGCTCATGAAGAGTTTTGGCCGTGGCACTTGAGAAGAGATGTGATAAACTATGACAACGCATCACGTTCACTTTCTTCAGACTAGGAAATGCCAAGGTTACGTTGCAGTCACTCTTCAAAATGTTTCTCAGCCTTTGTAGATTTAACAATTTTATTTTTTTTAATGTAGAGAGGACCAATGGCTTTTGCCTTTTCTCAGAGCTAAGACTTACAGGTTCAAATAATGCTTCCAATGAGGGACACCCAACCGCCTTAATTTTATTCAGGCTCTGCAACATATCCATTGAACTTGACGGAATAACATGTGACAAATTTTCACAAAGTTCAACAGTGAGGGATGAAAGTTTGCAGAAGGACGGTCCTTGGAGTTGATTATGCCATATCCTCTTTAATTGGCACATGGAAGAAAGCTTCAATTCTTCCAAGCTTGGAAAAAGAACCTGCGTAAAAACATTGTATGTGTAGAATGGCTGAAATGTTTGGTATAGAATTTTATTATGCTAAAATTCGGGGGCGACTTTGGGAATGACCAGCAGTGAGTTAGTTTCTCCACCATGAGGTGCCAATCTTTTGGTACAAAATAATGATCTAGTATCTAATAAATTGCTTCACTGACTAGAACTGGAAGAATGATCAACAGAAAAATACTATAGATGCTTACCTTTTCATTGAAGAAGCCAGGCAAGGACAAGTCAGAGTGGATACAACCAAACGCTTGTTGTAAACTTGTATCGACTGTCATCAAATGTTGCCTTCCTTCGAATTCGAATGAAGTAAATGTCATCATTTTGGGGCACCCGGTGATTGTCAGTCTTGTTAAGGATGGACAGTGGATATGATACTTTCCATAAGAGAATGTCTTGAGATTAGGCAATTCCTCAAGAGACAAGGAGGTTAACAAAGGAAACTCAAAAATGTCAGTGGTTGTAGCTTCCTCTAATTCTTCTTTTTGCACATACATAATTTCCTCCATGAGTACACAACTCGCTATTTCAATTTCTTTTATTTGCACAAGTGCTTTAGCCATGGAAGAAGAAAAAAGAAACCTCAGGATCTCACAGTTTTGCACCTTAAGTGCCTTTAAGTTTTGGAAACACAATGCTCTTTTTGGATTTTGGTTCCATATGCGTTCCAAACTCGGTAAGTCACTCAAGGTTAATCTAGTCAATTGCCACAGAATCTCGACATCCCCAGTAGTTGTTAGTTCTTCAAGGTCAAATACTTCTCGTATTAACTGACATCTCTCAACTGTTATAGCTTCCAAATTCTGTAGCTTTATTATCTGCAAGGGATGAATAACACCACATATCTCATAACAATGCTGCTAACAAGAAATTATGAATACAAATTGCATGTGAAATAATAACAGGCGAAATATTCTCACATGGTAGATCTAAAGATAATGGAAGATAAAGCGGAGTAGTGATTTGAAATTTTCCCTTATCCTTCCCTTAACTTTACACTTACTTGTCATTTACCTATTATGTATTTGGTCTTTATTATACACATATTAACGGGGATGAATTATTGAGTTTATTGAATTTACCCTCACATTTTGTGCAATCTGCCTAAATTTTAAAAATTAATGGCACAGGCTCAATTGATTTTTCGATGTGGTCTGATATAATATCTCAAATGAAAGTGTAAAAAACAATCTTAATAATCATCTCCTAAATAGTTATGAACTAAATTGATAAACTGAAAAAAAAGGTAACTTTGTGTAGAACCACATTTCCACTAAGGTCCCTTCACATACCCCAAATTTTTACAATTATTGGGAAAAAAAAAACAGCGACTTAATAGTCTCAATTACCCTAGCATTAATGTACTTAAGACGAAAGTTGCAAAATAATGTTCTGTAATCAATTGATCCGGATGTTATTTCACAAAGTCACTGAGTTACATGCACCGGATTTTTTTAAGTTCTGTTTTTTCACTTTAATCAAGCGGATAAGATAGAATCCTACAGTTTTCCATAATTACTAAATGAAGGTCATACAAACTATATAGGTCATAAATACTTTCCTGATGTTACGGTTATAACCATAACTGTATGTGTAAAGCAATGATAAACTTTTAGATTATTTGAAAAATGAATGCATCGTATGTGCTTCTTTAATTATGTTGATAACATAACACATGTAGATGTTTTTATGCATTCACATCTCACGTAGTAATTACATTTTAAAAATTAAATCATTATTTTGTCTTAATCAAAAAAAAATTTATATGTACCATTAGACTCCTCTATAATACCCATGCATAAAATTTCATTTCTTATACGTATCACATTAGTACTCACCCACACATCAAAAGCAAATTGAGATAACTCTGAAGTCAATATTTCAATGTGTTTATAAATCAAATTTTTAAGTATTCACATTTGAATAAAATCAACACTTTTTAACACAAAATGCTAAACGATCCAAATATTGCTAAAAAGTTTCTTTTCGTATGGTTAATAAATGCATATTACTTTGTCAAATTACACGAAATGCCTTACATTGTATCTCTAAGGTAAATGTTTCAACAAATCATTTTTTTTTAAAGTCCGCACAATCTGTGGGAACAATGTCAATTGAAGGCAATGTTTATTTATAACTCATGGATCTTAAGACTAGCCAGAGAAAGTTTTCTCCAATTAGGGTGATGTCGATGGAGGAAAATATGATCATTTTAGAAATCATGAAATTTACCTGTTGTCTTTCGAAGAGTACAACCGAATGGTCCATGGTTTTATAGAAACCCGTCAACTCTGGCAAGTTTCGTAATGTTAGCCTGCGCAAATTGCATGACTTCCTTGGGGATCAACATCTATTTCATCTCCGTCTTCATCTGTCTCAGCATCTATAATAATTTGCTTTATCAAGTGGCATCTACTTATTTCAATGTCCTCTAGCTGCAAGAATATTCTCATCATGGAAGAAGGAAATAGATGTTTGATTTTACCACAGTTATCCAATTTCACAATCTTTAATTCGCTAAAGGATTCTAGGGCAAGGCGACCGCAACAAATCTTCTCAAGTTGTTTAGATTCTCAAGAAACAACGATTCCAATGTCGTAAATGCGGTGCACTGGATATCCTGCGTGGAGTGGACAACATACTGAAGTGAGGGGCTATTTTGTACGTGAAGATGCTTCAATTCCTGAAAACCTTCGAAGAACAAATTGTGTATGCTGTGATTATCTTGCAATCCCACCAAGTTGAGATTATGTGTTCTTTGCAAACATCTCCGCACCCACTCTTCACGAAGAAGATTGCCCGAATCTAGCTTGAGTTTTAAAGTTCTGGATTCTTTGTATCCATCTGACCAATTCCAGATGTCCCCAACTAGGATTATATGCTTATTTAGTTTCCCAAATGGTAGGTCTCTTGAGAGACTGGCTGAACAAGGAATGGCAATGTATAAAAAGCTCAACTTTTTCATGTTCTTGAACTCAGCTAGGCTAGCATTTCTTCGCGGAATTTCATCCTCGGCCTCCCATTGATCAAAACTGTATTGCATATTCAATTCTTCTAAATTAACCAAGCTTTCAAGCACACCTGGTTCAATAACTTTGAGCATGTTGCACCATTTCAAGTCCAAAAATCTCAATCCTGTTAGTTCACCTATTTCTTTGGGCAGCCGAGCAATTGTAGAGTAACAAAAACTGAGAAACTGCAATCCTTTCAGCTTTCCAAGAGTAGTCACATCCTCCAAATGGCATGATTCAAGACAAAGTGACGTGAGGTTTTCAAGGAACTCCATCGACGAAGGTAGGGAGGTAAAAGATAAGCCAGTCAACTTCAAGACTTGGAGCTTCTCCATAGATTTGAAAAATGACTCCGGCATTTTGAGAGATGGGTTGTGTTCTAATGATAGAAGAATCCTCATGTTTGGGCAGTCCAACTTTTCAGGAAGTTCATCAATGCCAACATGGTTGAAGGCCATTGCGGTGCATTTTCTAAGATCATTCTTCGACCACTCTTTAAACCCAAAATCATTTCTCCCGACCAAGGCGTTCCATTCTGTGTCAATAAATTTGTCACGCATAGAGATAGCCACGTCAATAAATAAGTCATGCATGCTAAGTGATTCCGAGTCATCACTACCTAGCAACAAAGAAGAGTCTTGCAGGCGACGTATATCAACAGTCAACCTATCTCTAGCATTTTCGATGGTCTTGCTAATTGTTTTAAATAAACCCAAACCCATGCTGTAGACAAGGGCATCCCTCATGGAAAGGCTCCCAGAGCGTAGAGCACAAACCAAGAACAATGATTTGATCCTATCATCTTCTAAGTCATTGTAACTTAGTTCCACTATTGATTTTACCCTCGACCCTTCTATTTTGGTCAAAGCATTCCTCCATTCAGGCAAATCTCCACGCTTCAATCTTTTTGCAACTGAGAGAATCAAAAGAGGCAACCCTCCACAATTCTCGACCACTCCATCCACCAAGCTCTTAAATTGAGGGTCGCTAATTTTGTCCCCTACTGTCCTTTCAAAAAGTATTCGTGCTTCTCCATGCTCTAACACTTTGAGTGGAAATTCTCGGTCAGAGCCCATCTCAATGTACAAAACATCTCGATATCTAGATGTTAGCAATAGCTTGCAACCTCTTACTTTATTGTCGTATCCACAAGGGATTCCAACTTCCTTCAACTCTAACTTTGTCCACAAATTATCTAAAATTATGAGAATCTTTTTCTCAGAATCTTTCTCTAACCTCTTCCACAAAAGATCTGCTCTTCCACGAGCAATTTCCTGATTTGCTAGATTTAGTCCTAGTGCATAAGCGATTTCTCCTTGAATTCTTAGTAGATTTGGATTTCGTGATACATTTGTTGTGGCAACCACATCGAATAGCTGCTCTTCCTTAACTCGCCTTTCAATGTCCTCCATAAGCTTGGACTTGCCAACTCCACCTGGTCCAACCACCCCAATCACACTGACCTTGTCATCAATTATAGCCTTAATTACATCCTCTGTGATTGAAGCCCTCGACTCCAAGACATCTTCTCTCCTGAGAACAGATCTTGCAGCGGAAGTGGTAGCAGTGACGATTCCTATGGGAGTATTCTCATAAAAGACCTTCTGGAAGATACTATTTTTGCTTTTGTTGTGGAGTTCCTGAATGACCCGAGTCATCTTCTTCACCTTCCTACCAATTGGATGGCGCACCATGGGGTTGGGGAGCCACCCAAGAAAGCAAGCATGTTTTGCACTTTTGTTACGGTTTAACAGGTCACCTGCCTTGTCAGTCTCCTCCTTCACACTCTCCAGCCAATTCTTAATATCAATTTCTATAGGTTTTCCGTTATACATTGCTTCTTGGACGGAGTGCTCCACCCTCTCCTGTGCAGTCTCCAGCTCCTTGACTCCATTTTCGAGATCTTTGACATAGCTCTTGTAGCACAACACGTACCCAAATTGACGTCCAATGGGAGCAAAAAGGTGCTCGAGGAGTTTCGACACTAGATTCGATGCAATGGATGTAACAAATGTCTCACCCATAATTTCTTCTTTAATCTCTAGAATTTCCTTCCCCCCTCCCCCTTTTGTTCCTCTTCTTGTCGCCTCCTTTTATTATTCGCTTAAACAAATGCGTGCCAAGGAAACTAAAAAGAATAGAACTACCAGTTAGAACAGTGAAACAAAATCACGGAGAGACAGAGAGACAGAGAGACAGAGAGCGCACTTTGAGCGTACGGAAGCAAGAGCAATGTAAATAAACAGAGACTGGGGAAAATCAACAAGAGCAACTTAAAACGTAGAGTTACTCCGGAAAAAAGTTGGTTGCTCCACGATGCTCGTCCAATTTGTTCCACTGTAGAGGTTACAAATCAAAAGATGCTGGGTACTTCTTAGAGAGCTAGTAATTGTTTTGATGTTTCTATCAACCACCACTTGTTTTGATAGATCATGCTGCTAATGGCATGTCAACCATAGATTAAAAGATAATTTCTTTAAAATGGTCACATCCAAATGTGAGAAATTCTAAATTAAAGTATAACATCGCACCAAGAAAAAATTTCAGCACTGTTGCTTTAATTTAAATAAAAATAAATAGGGTGGGGCTATTTTTACCCCGCTTTGGCTTGGGACATATATTTTATTTGATCATAACATGTTTGAAAATCAATTAATCATCAATTAACCATGCTTTTCCTAATTTCTGATGGATTAAATTTTGTAAAATTATTAAGTTTGTGATTTTGGTCTATGAAATACTTCTTTGCTTGATTGTTAATTCTTCAATGCAACTTTTTCTATCCAACTTAGTTGTAACAGGTGTGCGGGGCCATTTTTATATGGAGTACTATTGACTCTACTTTTCGATTTGAACAAAGTTCGCATTATCCTAACTCTCTCTGGTGCACGTTCGCTCGCAACACAAATACGCATATTCATTGTTCATCAATAAAAAACTTGCAATTGAGATATTGATTAATTGAGAATTGTATAATACGAGGGGGAAATGATGAGGATAGAAATCATCACTGCGGTTCTGTCCAACCCAGATTAATAATTGCAAATGACCATTAGACAAACACAAACAAAACAAGACAACATAAAATCACAACTTTATTAACACACAACTTGGTGTTAAGAAATTAATTAGTGTGTAATATTAGGGGGAAACAAAATGATGAAGAGGAACAGATATCACCGGGTATCTTGATCCCTAGCGTGTCGCGTGCCATCCCCTCGACGAGATGCCTAAGCTAGATCTAAAAGTTCGTGTTGAGAAAGTCCGTTCCCGAGCTCCGATCGATCGTCTACTTGCTATTTGGGTGTCACGCGATGGGTTGAGACAGGGGAGACTACACTGGGGAGGCTTTGGGTCAAGCTGCTTGTGCCGGCGATGCCTGGCCGTGCCAGATCTCGGCCGAAGTAGGGGAGGCCGAGCTAGTTCTCGGTTGGTCACAGTGGTCGGCCGCAAACTGGCCCTCGGTCTGGGCTGGCCGAGACGTTGTCGGACTGGGTGCGTGGCCAGCCGATGCGAGCGGTGGCACTTGCCGCAGCCGCCCCCGTCGGGGTGAGGTCATAAGAGCGCCGCGAGAGGCAGGGGGAGGAGAGCAAGTCGGGTCTGCCTGGGTACCGTGTCAGATGCGGGTCGAAGTGGATCCGGGTTAGGTCCTTAGGGTTTGGTGTTCGGGCTGGGATGATTTAGGCATATTGGGCTTATTCTGCTTTAATGGGCCAGGCTTAGTCATTTTGTTTTTAAAGGGTTGGGCCTTTCTCTCTAAGTCCGGAATGGGCCCCATTTCAGGCCCATCTGGGCCACTGGTTGGCGACTTGGGCCAGTTCCAACACTGGTTTTTTTGTATATTATAATATTATTTTAATATTAGCAATTATATTTTATTAAAAAATCAGAAGATGTTACTTTTTCTAAAAAATTAGCAAAAGTCTTAAAAATGGCTTTTGAGTGTTTTTCCTTGAAAATTCATGAAAAAGAAAAACTCAAACCATGATGTTTAAAAAATTTTAAGTATTGAAATGTCATTAGTTAATTAACTAGTGTAATTAATTTTTCAACCCTAATTTCTTTGATTGTGCAAAAATGAACTATTTCTTTATTTTACTATGTCTTCTAATCAATTAACTATAAATTGATTAATGGCGAACATAATCGGACTAAGTGCATTCGGGAGGATTCAAAGAGATCGCGACAACTAAGTAAGATTTTGTAAGATTATTGTCAAATATATAAAAAGATTAAATATTTAATTATTTGCACAGTAGCCTTTGCAGACTATGAGCCGTCAACCGCTAGAGTCGAAAAGAGCACCGAGATTTTGACGCGATGGTGGTTGCGGTCATGCCTAACCCGACAAACCTCCCAACGCATCCCTTTCTCTCCGCCTCTAGTTTTTATTTTATTTTTTTTCCTTTTCTCTTCGAAAAAGTCAATTTATTTTGAGTATAAAATTATTATTTTACTTTTTTAATAATAAAAAAGACATGTCAGCTTACATCTAAGAGCCCTTTGTCACATGATTTGCCACGAAGTTCATTTGGATGGAAAAAAATAACGGTAGACATTCGAGTAAGAGTAAGTACATTTTTTTGTGGACTTTTGAGAGTTTGGTCATTTTTGTCTTTTGATAGACATACATATGTGTGTACATTATTTTACAAACTAGGAATTTTCATGTTAGGAACCTTCTTGTCCTAAATAAAAGAAAATGAAATAGTTGATTTTTCCTTATGAAATATTTTTTTTCTTTTATCAAATGAAAGCATGGAGTAGCTGAACTTTTTAAAGGCAATTAATTCACATAAATGCATGTAAATCATAAAGATGCACATCGACACTTATCAAATAGTTTTTATAAACATTTTTATAGGAAGAAGAAAAAGGAAAATTTGAGTTAAAGGTTCCTAAAGGTTGAACAAATTTACTGCATAATCTATTCAGGATTGAATGTGGAAAAAACCATGATTTCTTCAATAATAGCTGCGACACCAGCACTCGTTAGAGGGAGAAAGCTTTCCTCGAGAAAGAAGTTTTGAGGCATAATCATGCAAAAAATATCACCATATTGTTGCAATTGGAGCTTGTGGGTTGGCAAATTGGATATCATAAGGAGACTACCAATTAATGCTATGATCAACCTTTCAGCGACAAGAAGAAATATGGTCTCATGCTAATAGACGTTCTCAAATGATTGGTTTTTGTTAAAAGACAATTTAATCAACACTTAGGTCTTTGTTTGAAAAAAAAAAAAAAAAAAAAAAACGATACTTTTCTAGAGAGACCCATAGCCATCGCTTGTACTGGCAATTTTGGCAAGATGTTGAATAGCATGCCTCGAATTATTTTCTTTAACTCAACCAAAAGATATCGTTCTCTAACACAATTTCCTCAAACCCTTCCCATGTAAGAAGGACGTGTTTTGATTAATAAGCATTAATTCGCATGAGCTTGACATAAGATTCCCCTTTCTCACTTACAATTTGTGGAAAGAGATTGATATTTCTTTTTCTAAGCTATGATTTGTATAAGATAAAACATAATTGTAAGAGCCGAAGCAATAATTTCTTCAAATAAAGCAGATGTAATTTTAATGAATTAAGAGCGAAGTCGTCCATCAACCAAATCTTATCTATAGATAGATGAACTTAAGGTAGGGCCCTTAATTAAAGATTTTCACAAAACCACCGTTAAAAAAAAAAAAAAAAACGGATGCCTTATGTTTATTAGGGTTTGATCAGTTGCAGGTTTTTTTACCCATTTTTGTTTCCTCTTCCCTTTTTAAGGTTTATTGGGTTTAATCAATAGAACCAGATAACTGAACAAAGAGGGCGAAAGTGAAACAAGCACTGATAACACATACCGGAGTGGCTTCAACGTAAGGATGCAAGAGGAGCTGAGATTTATTGGCCACTAGCTTGTCTGTGAAGATGGATGAAGAGGACCGCAGGGCAAAAGCACTCCTGATAACACTAGAATATAAGTGGAAATATCGGCACAACGCAAAAACAAGTGGACACTCTGGGGGAAGGAAACAGCAGGGAACTGAAAATTCATTTATGAAAAAAAATGTAATCGAGGGAGATGTTACGGTACCTTCAGCTTCGACTTGGAAGGACCAGAGGAAGAAGGGATTCTATGCTCAGTTCTTGCAATGGACCAATGACACAATAATTGCCAAGAATATATTTGAACCAATACGTCTAGAGGGCCAGCGCTTGGTTGGCCATTTTTATAATGAGCACTATTGACTCTACTTTTTGACTTGTTCACTACAAACAGCTTGCCATTAAGAAAATGATTAGTCGGGAAATGATGAGGACAGAATTCATCACTGTAATTCTGCCAACTTGCCCAGATAAACAATTGCAAAAGACCATCGGACAATGACAAACGAAACAGGACAATGACCTCAATGTCAATCTTCCTTTCTTTGTTGTGGGTGGGGTGGAAAAACGCGGTATTTCTTGTCCTTTTCCTTTTGTTTTCCTTGAGCATGTGCTATCACGACATAAACATAGCAAGTTGCCAAAGAGCGCTGGCTAGTGACCACAGTGGGTTGGAGTGTCATTTGAAGTTCTCATATAACTGGTGGGCCAAATCTTAGAAATAAAGATAATATTTTTATGTTAGAAGATAAAAATGATGTCATTTTCAAGAAAAGCACGCGCTTTTTTTTCATGGACAAAAATGGCCACTATTATTTTTCCGTCTAAACTAGTCTATGTGTCAGACGACACTAATGTAGTAAGTTGATATGGCACTTTTTATTATTAAAAAAGTAAGAAAAAACAAAGTTAATGATTTTAAACTCAAATTAAAATTATTTTTGTTAAAGACGAAAGAGAAATTAACAGAATCGGTCATCGCCATATCACTCATGTGATCTCTATGAGTGGGTTTGTGATTACCGCCATTCCTTTTCTTTCATGTTTTTCCTTTCACCGAGCTACAAGAGACATGGGGAGGCCGAGCAAGACAAGACTAGACAGCCTGTCCCAAGCGACATTGCCAACAGTACCTTCTCCATGGTTAACTTTGCGGACTATATTCTCCGGAGAAACTGATTATGGCATTGACCACCGTAGTCGAAAGAGCACCGAGGGCAACGTCGTGGCGGTCGTGGCTCCACTCACCTCGCATGTGCCGGGGCCGCCACAACCGGACACATGCCCTTTTTGCTTCTAGTTTTTATTTTTTTATTAACAAAAATTAATTTATTTTGAGTTCAAAACTATTAATTGTACTTTGTTTACTTTTTTAATTGAAAAAAAGACGACAACTCAGCCTACATGTAAGCGGCATTTGTCACGTTAGTTGCCACGTAGGTTCATTTGGACGTAAAAAGATAACTGTGACCCTCTATTCTTCAATTAAGAGTAAGAGCTTTTTCCAGAGACATTTGCAAAGTGGGACCATTTTGTCCCTTTTAATGTCATATAAAGTTTTTACGGATTTGGAATTTTCATCTAAGAAACCTGCTACTCCTGAAAAAAAGAAAATGAGAATTTTGATTTTTCCTTATCTAATAATTTAAAAAAAAAAAATCAAGGAGCACTTGGACATTTCAAGTTGACCAGTACACATGAAGGAATGTTAATCACCGTATTGATGTACACTGGGACTTATCAAATACCTTATGGAAGCGTTCTTGTAGGAACAGAAATAAGAAAATTGGTGTTCATTGTTCCTAAAAGTTGAACAGCTTCGCAGTGTAATCAATGGGAGGTCAAATATGGAAAATACTTTAATTTCTTGAGACACTTTGAAAGTATATGCAATACGAGTCTTTATTAGGTTGGAGAAACGTTTCATCAAGAAGCAATTATTAAGCATAACCAAATCAAAGAGTCGCAATGTCTTTGCAATTGAAACTCATTGGAGGGAAAATTAGATAGCGTAAGGAAACTTTTGGTCAGTTAATGTAAGGGTCAATTTTCAGTGATTTAAACAAATAGGGTCTCAAATTAGTCTTTTGCCAAAAGACGTTTTAATCAACACCTAGGCCTTTGCCGAAAAAGAATGCGATACTTATCTAAGAGTCGTGGTGTTCAGAGTGGAATTCATTTATATAAATGATGCTATTCTTTTAGTGCCATGTAATCATCTTCTTTTCTGGTAACTTATGCTTTGGATCATTTTCTTCGACTCAACCGAAAGGCATCGTTCACTAATGGCCATGCTTTGTGAAAATTATGGTGTATTCTGGTGCTGTAAAGTATAACGCTCTCCTCAAACCCTTCCCATCTAAAAAGGGCAACATTTGATTCATGAGCAATAATTTACATTAACTCGCCATAGGATTCCCGTTTCTCGCTTTGTGAAAAGAGCCTAACATTTCATTATTAATTACTTTCACCACCATATGCATTTTATCGCACTTATTTATTATTTACTCTATGTATGAAATTATATCACTGGTGAGAGCTCGTAGTTATGAACTGGTCTCTCTCTATGCACTTCCAAATCTTTTATCCATTTGTGGATCCTCTCAATTAGTATAACGGACAAAGCAGGTTTAGAGCATCGATGTCCAAATCCCCATTTATAACTTACATATATACTTGCACCTTACGTTGGGATCATCGGATGAAGCTTTAAAAAATTAAAAGTGAGCTCCTTTAATAAATAATTTTTTATGTATAGATAGAAGAACCAAGGTTGAGTCTCTTGATTAAAGATTTTCGCCTACCCACCTTTCAATAAAAAAAAAGGGGTGTCTATAAAGTAAACAATTCCAGTGCCTCCGGTCAAAAGTAATGTTTTGAGAACCATACCGAAGTTAGGGCCAGTACGCAATTCCACCGAGTCTAATCGGACCAACCGTTTATACGAACGGGATGTATTAAGAAAAAGAGCAATAAATGTGATGATAATTTTGAAAAAACTTGTGTTGATTTTCACATGTAATATTTGTTTTTTTTTTTTGCCGAAACATTTGTATGCTTTAAAGAATGTAAGGTGTCTTACAACGAGTAAAACTCAAATGTTTTTCATCCTATCAAATTATAATAAACCAAGGAAATGAAGGCTGAGCTTTTCTGGAGAAGCACGAAGAGATAAGACTACTATAATGAGTTTTGTGTCTTAGAATAAGTTACTTCCGGAGTGGATCAAGTAGTGTCCGAGTCTCAAAAGGCAATACAATTGGATAATTATCTTCACCCCTCAACCTATAGTCATCAAAGCAAATATCTCAAAACACGAGCAAGTGTCTAAGTGATTTTTCGGGATCGGCGTGGTTTTCTTACCGATGCGATTTCTCCTCTTCAAGCACAAGCCCTCGCCGTCTAAACAAAGCTTTACTTTTTCTCTTGCCCAGAAGGATGAACGAGATGTACTTGGTACGAACGAGATGTTGCGAGGGCTGCGTTTCTTTAAGGAGGCAAATTTACTTCGTTTAAGCTTCACCTTTGAGATCAAGAACCATAAAACGATCCCTTCCTTTGAATTGGCAAGAATACCCCCACTGTATGACTTTAAGGACATTTTTTCACTTCTCTTCTGTAATTGGAGCACGTGGCTACACAGAGCGGAGGTGGAAAGGACATTTCGAAATGACGGGGACTCCACCTTATCTAGATCAATAATTGCAAACGAAACAGGGCAACAATCATGGTGTGGTGTGGGTCCCCATCAACCGCGACGTTTTCCTCAACCTTATGGAAAGAGACTTACGCTCCTTTTTTATTCGTACAAGGAAAGCACTATCTAAAGAGCCCAAGTAATAATTTTTTCATCGTCATGTACATCTTCCCATACTTGCGTGAATAATAAAATTTATATTTCTTAATTCCTCTATGTTTGAAAACATATACTTAAGAACGGCGGCTAGTACTCAGGAATTTCCACCTTTATTCTAATTAATAACAAGCCTATTCTATTTGACTCAAATGAAACTTTAGTCACTTAATTTGGGCCATTTCCCGTGAAATGAATTTCACTTAAATTATTTGATTATTAAATATTGGTCATGCCCAGTACAAATCAATCTTCAGCCCATTGTGTGATCACTTCCCTTAAATTTAAAAAAAGAAAAAGAAAAAGCCTTTATGGTTTCGGTTGCAATGCGCATTACTCGGTGTGGTATTAGGAACTACCAAGTCAATGATCAATTTTTCATTCTTCCCCTATCTTGCCAGCTTTTAATGAGTTGAAATGAGGATCTTTCAAGAAATCATTGTTTAAACTTGGCTCAAAATGGATTTGAGCTATCTGAATTGTGCATGTCACACAAATCACCAATTAAAATGATCCTGCGTCCAAGTCAAGTATGAACTGAGCTTAGATTAGACTGCGTTGAATTCTACAAGTCAAGTATGACGGTCATGACTATAGGCAAATGCTTTTAAGGCTAGATCTTCGATGGTCTATTGACTGTTTGCTACGAGATCTTCTTAAAAAATTTCTATAAATCCAAAATTGGTACCACCCCTCAAAAATTACTAACTCGTTGAAAAATTACCATCACGTGGTACCATCCTGCGCTCATTGACATGAGATTGTATGAGAATACCCCACCTCAGAGACAAAAAACATAGTTATGAATAATTGCCCAACTTTTCCAGATAAATAATTGCATATCGTACGAGGACAAGCCAAACAGGGCGGCAAAAACCAAGAAATTTGATTGGAAGACACCCAGTCTCAAATTGGTCTTTTGCTAATAGGCGGTGTCACATAATTGATTTTTCTGGAAAAATAGAAAAAAAAATTAAATATATTGCATTGATATCAATTTGATCATAAATTTTTTCAATTAGATCAATTTAATTTTATATCATTTCACATTTATATCAATTAAGTCAATTTGCCCAATTTAAATAAAAAATTATTGATATGACGCTAATTATCTTATGTGATACAATCATTGAATAAAAGATGAAACAAGTTTAGATCAAGGATATCCAAATTTCCATTATACGCTTACACTACACCTTGAATAAAGTTAACGAAATTTTAATAAATTAAGAGCGCACTTGACAATAAAGAGATTTTTCTGCATGGATACCGCACTCATCACGCGGTCCTCCACAGTTTCTCTTCGTCCGTGCTTTCCCCTTTTTTCTACGAAAACAGCGACATGTGTGTCTGCCGTGTTCAGAAAATTAAAAAGAAAAAAAGAGAGAACAATGACGAGTGTATTTCTCATGGTCTTGTTCCTTCATCTACGTGTCGATCGCGAACGCTTCAAATGCCAAAAATGAGGTTTGATTGAAAACTGAAACTCGCATGTCAAAGCTCATCCATACCCAGTTCAATGGTTTCCTCCGATCTCCTCCACCTCCTCTCCTTCTATCTCTCCACCGCCATTCACGTCCTCAAGAACCTGCTCTCACATCTCACGGTCTCCACAAGACACCACTTCTTATCGCTGATTGATACATTCCTGTCACAAACGCTCAGTCCAAGCCCAAGCCGTCATTGTCAATGAAGAAGAAGATGGTGAATAGAAAAGAAAAAGAAAATGAAGAAAAAGGAAAATAAAAATAAAAATTCCTAGACGTAAATGCCCGGAGCAAAGCTTGGAATAGCCTCTATTTTGAAACTAATCACTGAGTGAAGAGGATTGGAGGAAATGATAATATTGTATTGGCCCATAAATTTTCAAAAAGAGCTGTTTTTATTAGGAGTGTTGACACTAAAAAATAATTCAAGTCTTATAAATCGATATGGTGTTAGTAGTGAGTTGTCAAAGGACTAATCGATAGGTCTACTCACTAATCAATAAACTACTGATGCAAGACTAGTGTTATGTTATCGATGACGGTGTCGCTAGGTTATGATGGACCCAAACAGTTATCGACATACGATGGCAAACGGTCAATTATGTTACGAAAAGATGTAAAGTGAATATTGTACAAGAATGTTTGACCGATGGTTGAGCTGAAGGATGTTCAAGGGATCATAACTGTTTATGGATAAGGATGCATAGTTGAAGATAGCCAAGAATTTGTACAACGTTATATAAAGTCAAGATTGACCTGTTGTAAAGTATCCACGATCAATGAACACTAACACAATTTCTCCATTTTAGTCTATCGATTTATTAGTTTTATCCTAATTCCTTAATTAGCTTTTACCTTTATTTAGAGTTAGTGATCCTTATTACGCAAATTGTTTTCTCTCCGAATCGTACTAGTCAGCTTTCTCAGATTTGGCGAAAGCTAAAGGTTCTACACAGCACACAGCTAGTTTCTCCTATAAACTCTTGGTTCTTCAACTTTAACCTCTGCTATTAAACCTCCCGGTTAAAAATATTACTGAGATATCATCTTCCTCACATGGAAAGACAAAAGGCAAATAGAATGGGCTAGTAAATATTTTCCCATACATGGTTGATTGCAAGAGTAATTGCAAGTCATGATCCCCTCAATTGCCGTTTAACATTTGAATTCCAGCGCAAACATAAGGTCGTCCAATGCATTCATTTTGTTTTTCCTGAACTCCAGGGATATAGCAATTTGGAGATTACAAGACAGCTAAGGCCAATCCACCCTGGAAAATTTGTCATCCTACCACAATTGAACATCAAAGGTAAGGAAAGATGAGCGTTTATCCTTATGTAGTCCCACTTTAGGACAAAACCAAAAATTCAGTCGATCCATAAGCAGGACAATGTGACATAGAATTTCAATTTTAGACATTGTGAATGTATAACCAGGAAACGCCATGCATAGCACATGGCTTCACACATAATACTTAGAGGGGGAAAAAAGAACCAAGGATGGGAAAAAAATGATAGTGAAAATCCAAAAAGGAATATCAAAAGATACGCTAATTTAATATTTATGTATCTCATTTTTTTTTGGGGGGGAAGCAATATTAAGACCCATGTTTTTGTTTCATAACTTTTTCGAAATCATAGGCAACTTTTTACGTTGACTTTTTATTGATTTCTATAATTTTGATAATACTTTTAGCATTTGTAAAATACGTACTAATCAGATTATTTATTGTGAGGATATTGAAGATATAATACTGAAACCCTTTCAAAAAATCATTCAAAAGCTTACAGTATTTCTGACTTCAAAATTTATCCTCACAGATTATAAAGTGATAAGAATTCTCTTCATAAGCAATAAAGTGATAGGAAATCTGTGAAGTTGTAAAAATTTCACCTATTTACATATCGTATAGAATATTTTGCAAAGATCCATTCATCGCTAATATGATAATCATATCATACTATCGATTTTTCCAATTAATGTTATGTTTATCGTATAAATTTTGACAAGCTCCATATATAATAATTAAACCATCTGTAATAAACAAAAAAATGAATTGGCAAGAATACCCCCCACTGTAGAATCCAAAGAAACTTTGTTAGTTGTCTTTGTAATTGGATTGGGTGGCCACGCAAATCAAAGTGAAAATGTGCTTTCCTTGCCCCGCTAAATGAATAATCGATACTTCATGTCAAAGTCAAGGTGTGGATGGTAGAAATTATCATCTCCTTTGCTTGACAATTTTTACAAGGTGTTCATAGTGGAAACCACTTTTTCTCTTGCCCCAAAGGATAAATCAATCCCTTCCTCAAGATTGGCAAGTATACCCTCCCCCTAAGACTTCAAGGATAATTGGTCTTTTGCTATAATACATGTTAATCAACACTTAAGTCTTTGGCCAAAAGAGAATTGATTCTCATGTTAAAGTCAAGTTGTTCATTCTGGAAATTAACTTTTGCATGATGCTATTCTTTAGAGTCAAGATGTTGAATAGTTATGCTTTTTGGTAAAATGATTCTCATGTTAAAAGTTTGTTCATACGAAATTAACTTTTTGATTTTATCCTTTAAGTCAAGATGTTGAATAGTTATGCTACACTGTCTTTGAAAAAGAATTTCTCATGTTAAAGAAATATCTTTTGGATGCTATCCTTTAGAGTCAAGATGTTGAATAGTTATGCTTTGAAAATGATGGATTGATCGAGAATTTTTGCTAAGGTGGTGCCATGTTTGAAATTTTATGGAAATATCTTGGAAGAAACTTGGATGACCTCTGACACTTGACACGTGTCATGGGCTGGTCCATGACACATGCACCTTTTAATAAGTTGATGGAAAATTATCAATGTTGGATTTGACTCTTACTTACTGTGAGAAGGAAGAGCTAAGCAATTCGTAGGAACATTTGGCCTTGATTCATGTTAGCATGAAGTCATTCATAATAGGATAATTATGAACAAAAATCCTAAACCTATAATACTGGTGTCAATTCAATTATAAATTTTTTAAACCTTTTGATCATTTTGTCCTAAATCTTTTGACCATTTGCAAATTTAGTCATTTTAGTCAATTTTGATCAGAAATTGTTGATGTGATAATTCAAGTTAGTGCTTGTCATCCTACGTGGCACAAGCGCTAGTGTGAATAAATTTTATTTTTCTTATTTTTATTTTTATTATTTTTATTATTTTAATAGGTGGAATGAATAATGGAGTTGTGTGGGTGCTTCTTGTCCAATCTCTTATTTTTCTTCACACTTAGCTTCACATAAATTCGCACTCTGTCGAATCTCCACTTCGTGCACTTTGTGAGCGAGGTAAGGAACCTCGGAGCGACCCGTTGCTCTTCACGCAATTTCTTTTTATTTAGGTTTTTGGCACATGGCTAGGTGGATTTAATAGATTTTGATCAAAATTTTAATTTTTCTTTTGTTAAAACGGATTGTCCCTTTTAAATTTCTCTCACATGTCAACTTTACAAATCCTACTTGGATAAATGTCATTAAATTTGTCCCTGATTTCATATATGTGATAAAGAAAATTGATTTCTCACTAAAAAATTAGGAGATGCGTCTATGTCCATGCTCAGCCCATGTGGTACTACTTATCAAGATAACTTGAGGTTATAGACAATTTGCTATGATCCAGATAATATTACCTAGAGCTTAACAATACTTACTGAAACCTCTTGTTCATGGAGAATATGAGCATTTTATTCTTTTAGTTAAACAAGTTTTTAACTGTTATCGGATATGTATCGATCTATATTAGAAAATCAAGGATAATGCCTCGATCTAGAAATGGATGACAATATATGTGAACAAGCTAATCAAGCCGAAATTTGGGCTATAATTCCAGTGTATGTTTTAACATCAGTTATGACATGAGATTGGAAGATAGATAAAGTCTTGATGAGTTGGGCCTTGTAGATAACATAGTAATATATACAAGCATCAAGTTAGGATAACATGGACATCATCCACATTTATTTGTGCATGCGTGTTATGTTCATAATTTGTAATCCACCGACCAAAGATATGATCTGAGAAAGTTTCCTTCAATTAAGGGTGGGAAAATTATAACCCATTGCATAAAATATGACAAATCTTTTCTTTTACTCTTTTATTATTGATTGAGGAACTTTTTTTAGCATGTGTTTGTATAGGTTTCTCTCTCTCTCCCTGCCTCCCTCCCTGCTCCCTCCATATGTTTGAACCATTAATTTTTTTGTGGATCCTCTCGCATGGGCAACGGAGGAAGCGGATATAGAGCAACGATATCCAATTTTCCATATGCATAATCTATATATACACTTGCACTTTCTCTTTGAATAAACCATGTGAAATTTTAATAAATTAAGTGCGTGGTCATCCATAAAAAATGGATAGATATATGAATCAAAGATGACGACCTTAATTAAAGATTTCCACGTACCCATCTTTCAAGAAAAACTAATGACTTTTAGTTCACCATTCCAGCTTCTGATTATAGGCAATTTTTTTGAATATGGTACGGGGGGTTAAATAGGAGTGAGGGCTAGAGTGCAATTCCACTGGTTCAACCGATTGGAACTTTATAACAATCGTTTGAATATAAAGAATGAAGTAAGAAAAATAAAAATATATGTAATGATAATTTTGAAAATTCAATGTGTGAATTCACATGTTGGTGTTCTGTAATGAGTAAAAATCATATATATATATATATATATAATCAATTGTAATAGGCTGAATTGTCTAAATGAAAGTGAGCAGAGACTTCTAATTTTTCAAATTTACATATTAATTTTAAGTCACAAATTATGCTACCAATAGAAAGACCAAAAATTGAGTTTTCAGATAAGTCGTTGAAATTTCACTTTAAACAAAGAAGAAGAAAAAGACACCAACATTTGTTCTAATCAAATCTTACTTGGTTGGGTTGAACCTAAATTCAAACCAAGATATTGCACATATATCGATGACCAGTGTCTCATTCTACATATAATATCATCCAATAAAAAACAAGTGAGAGAAAAAGCATGGTGAAGTGATTGGACTAGATGTCATTGGATCATTATCAAAGACAATCTAATCATCATTTGATCGCTAAAACTCCTTTCATTATTTAAGAGATCTCATTTAGATTCGAAATTTGGGTTTACTTCGACTTCGAATCGAAATTGCATCATTAAATACAAGATTGATGTCATCTAATTTATGAACTCCTCTTAACTCCTTGTGATGCTTTCTTTCTCTCTCTCTCTCTCAAATGCTAGTAGAAATCTCATTTCACAAATACACAATAACCCATACGTTGTAATCTAGTATAGACCTTAATAAATGCATCCCAATTATATCTTCAAATCATGAAAGGCGAGCAAAAGAGTTAAGTGAACGAACAGTTTTAAAAATGCTCTAGAGTACTCAGGATGATAAGACGATTGGTTGCTAAATCTCTCTATATGGATCTCTCGTGATTGGTGGGTGTGCTTATGTCCGGACGAGCGAAGCAGGATTTATATAATTTTTAATATTTTTAATTTGTAAAATAAGTGTTAATTAGATTATTTATTGTGAAAAATTTAAAGATATAATACTGAAACCCCTTCAAAAACTCATTTAGAAGCTAACTGTATTTCTTACTTCAAAATTTATTCTCACCGGTTATAAAGTGATGGGAATTCTCTTCATCAACAATAAAGTGATAGGAAATACATGAAGTCCTAAAACTTCACCTATTTACATATTGTATCGTATATTTTGCAATGATCAATTCATTGCTAACATGATAATCATATCATTCTATCAATATTTCCAATTGATGTTATGTTTATCATACAACATTTTTGACAAGCTCTGTTTATAATAATTAAACCGTGTGTAATAAACTAAAAATGAATTGGTAGGAATACCGCCCACTGTATAATCCAAAGATACATTGTTAGTTGTCTTTGTAATTGGATCGGCTGGCCACGCAAATCAAATTGAAAATGGGCTCTCCCTGCCCCACTAAATGAAATAATCGATACTTTATGTCAGAGTCAAGGTGTTGATAGTGGAAATGATCATCTCCTTTACTTGGCAACTTTTGCAAGGTGCTCGTAGTGGAAACCATTTTTTCTTTTGCCCTAAAGGATAAATCAATCCCTTCTCTAGATTGGCAGGAATACCCTGCCCCAAAGACTTCAAGGATATTTGGTCTTTTGCTAAAAGATGTGTTAATCAACACTTAAGTCTTTGGCAAAAAAAAAAAAAAAAAAATCAATTCTCATGTTAAAGTCAAGTTGTTTGTACTAGAAATTAACTTTTGCATGTTGCTATCCTTTAGAGTCAAGATGCTGAATAATTATGCTTTGAAAATAATGGATTGATTGAGAATTTTTGCTAAAGCAGTGCCGTGTTTGAAATTATGCGGAAATATCTTGGAAGAAGCTTGGATGACCTCTAACACTTGAGGCGTGTGTCACAGGCTAATCTGTGACACGTCTTTTAATAAGTTGATGGAAAAGATCAATGTTATATTCAACTCTCAATCATTGTGAAAGGGAAGAGTTAGGCAATTCTCAGAGCGTGAGGTTTACATTTGGCCTTGAATTCATAATAGTAAAATTAAACAACAAAAAATGTCATATTCAACTCTCAATCATTGTGAAAGGGAAGAGTTAAATTATCAGAGCTTTAATATTTTTGTAAAATTACCAACAAAAATCCTAAACTTATAATATTTTTGTTATTATAAATATTTTAATTTGATCAGTTTGTCCGAAATCTTTTGACTATGTGCAAAATTAGTCATTTCGGCCAAAAATAGCTAACATGATGGTCTAGTTAATACTGATTGTCCTACATGGCACGGCCATTGTTGGTGTAAATAACTTTTGCAATTTTTATTTTTAAAATTATTGTTATTTTAAAATAGGTGGAATGAATACTAGAGTTGTGCATCTTGTCCAATTTTTTTCATTTTTCTTCGCACTTACCTTCACAAAAATTTGCACTTTGTTGAATCTCCACTTCGTGTACTTTGCGAGCGAGGTAAGGAACCTCGGAGCGATCCATTGCTCTTCACGCAATTTGTTTTTATTTATTTTTTTGGCACATGATTAGATAATTTTAATAGATTTTGATCAAAATTTTAATTTGTCTTTTGATGGTCTCTTTTAATTATCTTGCAAATGTCAACTTTACAAATCCTACTTGGATAAATATCATTAAATTTGTCCCAGATTTTGTACATGTGATAAGAAATTGATTTCTCACTAAAAGATTAGGAGACGCGTCTGTAACCATTCTCATTTCTTATTTCGTGATAAACAACATAAGTGCAGCGAGGTACTACTTATTGAGATAACTTGAGTTTATAGACAATTTGCTATTATTTGGATGATATTACCTAGAGTTCAATGATGCTTACTATAATCTCTTGCTCACGAAGAAGATAAGCATTTCATCTTTTTTTAAGTTAAACGAGTTGGCAAAGATGGTTGGCGAAGCTCCGTGATGCTCATCCTAGAAAAATTGATTCAAGAGGATCTGACATGATCGTATCGTACTTAGTGCGCTTCTCTTATTGTCGGCCATTACATTTGTCTACAATAATTTGCATCATTGTCCTTTTTCTATCGATCAGATAGTGCTCATGAATATGGACAATTGGCGGTGATGGTTGGCAAAGCTTGGTGATGTGGGTCCCAAAAATATGACTCTAGAGGATTTGACATTATCGTAATTAGTGTGCTTTTATATTTATCGGCGATTATTTTTGGCCAGAATGACTTGCATTATTGTCCTTTTTATGTCGATCATAAACTTTATGAAGCCAAAGATTCTACTGATATAGGTTAATGATGTCTTGATACTAAAGGCATACTTGTCTCAAACTATCATTAATCCTTATCATAACTTGAGAAAAGGACACCACAAGTATCATAATTTTCGTATAGCATTTACTAGCCATAACTTTTTTTTTTTTTTTGATCGCTTAAGTGTCATAACTTATACACAGCCCTCACTTGATTGCCATAACCTTTTTTTTTTTTGATTATTTGAGTGCCATATAACTTTTTAATTGACCATTTGAGTGTTATGACTTTTTAAAAACTTTCACCACAAGTGCTATGTGACGTCAAATTTTTGGTACTTAAATTTTGACACTAAAGTAATCGATTAAAAGATATGACCTCAAGTGAACATTTTTTTTAATAAGTTATGAACACTTTATTGTTTGGAAAAAAGTTATGGCATTGAAGTGAGCGTCGTATGAAAGTTATAGTACGTATGGTATCCTTATCCCTCGTAACCCATTGATGGTGTCGGAGCTAGCTTTGTCAATGTCAAACTAAGATTAAAATTCTACATATAATAATACATTAATGCTACGAGGAAGGATTCACCAACCTCATGGCCAAAGTGAAAAAGAGGAACGATTGGAGAGAAAAAGATTATGAATCGGAAACCTACGACAGAAAGCATTGATTTGACGGTTTTAGAAGATACTGAGAAGCAACCACCAATGCACTTCATATTTGAATATACAAGGTTAGGGTTAGGGTGGGCGATCGGAGGGGCGAGAGATAAGTGAGATTGGACACTGGGGTTGTAATCAGGGTTGAAAGATTGGTCGATGGCTTCCCCGCCCTTGTCTAGGCAAGGCTTGCATTCAATGTCGATGAGGATCACCAACACCACTCATGTGATAGTATAAGTGAGATTGTGATTGTGGCCATTATTTTTCTTAGTTTTTCTTTTGCTGAGTGCTAAGAGAGGTGGTGAGGCCGAGCAAGACAAGACTAGAGACCCTGTCTCAAGCCACATTGCCAACGGCGCTTTCTTATCATAAAGTGTCGTTCGTAGTTGCCATGCAAGCTCATTTGGACGTAAAAAACGACTGTGGCCATCGTGCCCCTCAATTAAGAGGACGTCCTTGATTTAGGACATTTGAAAGTTGGGAACATTTGTATCCCTCCAAGGTATGTGCATGCTATTTTTATGACGTTAATATAATATTTTACAGCCTCTGAGGGAATCTTTCTTGTCCTAAATAAAAGAAAATGAAAATTCTGACTTTTCTTTATCAAATTTCTTTTTATTGGGATACCAGAATTTTTAAAGTCGATTAACCCACATGACTTGCAATCGCTGAATTAATGTACATAAGGAATTATCAAATACTTTTTGAAAGCATTTTTGTGTGAACAGAAATAGGAAAGTTCATGTTCATGTTTCCGAAAAGTTCAATATATCCATGACATAATCTATAAGGGATTGAATGTGGAGAAAATCTTCATTCCTTTCTCAAAACACTTTGAAAGTATTGCAATAGCAATACTTGTTAGCTTGGAGAAACATTTCATCAAGAAAGAGAGTTACAAAGCATAACCAAGTTAAAGAATCACGATATCTTTGCAATGGAACTTGTAGGGGGAAAAAGCAAACTTCCAAACCAATTAATGCTATGGCCAACCTTCAGTGATCGAAGAAATATGGTCTGAAATTGGTCTTTTGCTAATAGACGTTTTCAAATAATTGGTCTTGTTGCTCAAAAACATTGTAATCAACATTTAGGTCCTAGCCAAAAAAGAATCGATACTCATGTTAGAGTCAAGGTGTTCATACTAGATATCAATTTTTAATCAATGCTATTCTTTAGAAGCCAAGTAATCATCTCCTTCACTGGCAACTTTCGAAAGCAGTTGAATAGCATGCTTCAAATTATTTTCTTCAAATCAACCAAAAGGTATTGTCCTTTTATGACCTTGCTTTGTAGTAATTTTGGTGGGGTTTGGTCCCACAAACTAAGACAAGTTTTGATTAACAAACAATAATTCACATGAACATACCATAAGGTTCCCCCTTTTTTTTTTTCTTTTTTTTTCATAAGGTTCCCCTTTCTCGCTTACAAATGTGTGGAAAGAGATTGATTTTGGCTCTTTTTTCCATTTTTTTCTTAAAAAATTGGCAAATTTTTATGACATGGCCCCCACATATTTCTAACTTACATTGAATCAATTCGGACGGGTCTAATGGAAGGATTTGATGTCACGCACCTCTTTTCCGTCAGAGAAAAGAACACATTAGAGGTGATGTGATGACGAAGACCAATGGTCCTCAATCAGTTTGGGTGCTCTTAAAAAAGAACACATTAGAGGTGATGTGATGATGAAGACCAATGGTTCTCAATCGGTTTGGGTGATCTTAAATCCTTACCTAGCACGACGTTGGGTTTTCATTTTAGTTCGATTAATCCTATGAATCGCTATCAGCTTATTAGAGTTAGCTAAAAATCAAGTGGGGTATGAGAATATACCCACTTCCTATGCAACCAAATATGTAAGTTTAGGGGATTGATTACATTATTTATCTAATTCATGCCCTTTTGGTACCTAAACTCGATCATATGTCAACCAAGGTGTCCATGCAATCTTTTTACCAAATTATGAGTCCTAAAGTTATTGTTTGCTAAGTGTCCATGCAATGATTTTGTGTTTATGATGTTCCTAACATGAATCTTGACCACTTAACTAAAAATGAATAACAGCAAAAAAAAAAAAAAAAAAAAAAAAATAGGTATAAGGGCAATCATAACAAACACATTAAAAATAATAATGAAGGACGAATAAAAAATATAGTGTAGTAAAATAACTCAATATAAGTTAGGTAAAAAATATTACATGGCCTTGCTATTAAACCCCATGACAACAACCCCATGAGCTTAATTCAAATTGAGTTCAATTTATTTTCTAAATGATCAACCATCTAAGACTAAATCAAAGGTGTCCAATAAAACATTAAACCATGTGTACACTAACTAATTGAAACTAAACTAATTCCAAGATAATTCTGATACCAAATTCTAACAATTTTTCCATTTTTTTTTTTTTTTATTTTCAAGATTTTTAATATTATTTTTTTATTATTTTCGTTTCCTTCTCTTATTCTCGGTCCCTCCTGTGAATCAGATCTTCACTGAGATACTCCATGAATTTCAGCATTACCTCAATCAAAGCAATTGGCAACAAACATGCCCAATGATTAAGAAATCATCAACATACAAACACCGCATCACGGCTAATTAGAACAGCACTTAGATGGGGCTTCAAATGAATTCAGTCTACACCGAAAAAGGAATGACCAGCAAAGGAATAGTGATGACAGCCCATATCCAGCATTTTCAAGGCACAACAACATGGTTATCTGTTGAAAAATTATCACCAATTCACCATAACAGTCTCCTAGGTCATCATACTTGTTCATATGATAAAAATGACATCACAACGAATTGAAATTGAGCTTCAATTAGATAAGTCAGCAAATCCAAGTTACATTCCAGCATGATCAAACGTGACTATGGTTCTATTTCTTTCAAAATTGACATGTATTCTTAACACTCATCCATTGCCCACTCATTTTATGAAGCATATTCGAGTATCAGCTACATGAATAAACGTCTGGGTTGTAAAACAGAACACAAAACACATAACCCGATTATGAGTTTATATCAAATTAAAACTTCAGTTTAATCCCTGGCTTCGATTAATTGAATGAGTTTCTCTATCCAAAAAAATGCTAAGGTAAGAGATCATACTGATATAACTTCATCACATGCCAGAGGGCTTTTGGTAGAAGGACTGAAGAAAAGCAAATGTAGAGCAAAGCCTACTAAACTTGGTTCTACAAATCGCTAGACATCAATTCCCGATCAATGATTCCCCAAAGAACTGTGGCTACTGCAAAATTTTTCTTTTTGGGAATTAAAATATTCAGGACCTCAAGCTTTCCAAATACGATCACAAAAAAAAACCAACTCAGGATAGCAAAGGAAAACCAAAAACAGAGATAATAGGTAAAGCAGGATTCACTTGTACTGAGTTGATCTTTCCTTACCAAATTTACATGAGTATACCCATACTCAAACCTTTCAAGCTGAAAGCAATGCGGATGCAGAAAGAGCAGGAGTTTCGCCGGTTGCTGCTGTACAACCTTGACTTTGTGCTCGCAGGGCCTTGAAACAGTGCAATAACAAAGATGTGAATGGCGGACAGAAAAGAAGAAACACATGTAATGAAGACAACTAAATGCAGAGGAAAGGATAGAGAGTCCATAGTTAATGATTGTCGCCTTGTCAAGCACGGTCAGTGAGCTTCTATTTCGAGAGGCAAGCTCTCACTCGATCACTGGCCACACCTCATACGCAGCGATGACACGTCAGAGTGATATGGATAAGGAAAAATGAAATATAAAGAGAAATCTGAGCATATAGCAACGATTCGAACACTGAATTCTGTTCATATAAAAGATGAGAAATCAAGACACAATTTCCAACATGAGAATCATAACACCAATTCAATAAAAAATGAGCGTCGATTTCCAACTAAATCAGTCACAATGAGGTCTCAATAAGCCAAGAATAAGTTGAGTTGATGTATTACGACTTTCGGCTCAATGATTTAATAGAAACACATCCGGATCTGGTTCGACCATTTCATCAAACATGTGATACGCATTTCGATCAAGGAGTTTGTACGCGTATATGAACCGACGATTCACTTTTAGATCATCAGAACAACATCGGAGCAAGCTTAAATCCATAATAGAACCTCAATCGTGGCCGATTTTCAGACAAACAATAACAATTTTACCTTGATGATGTGCGATTGCAGTCGCGAACAGCCGCTGAATTTACGAGAAGGACTCCTGGGCGTCACCGATGATGATCGGACCTGGCAAAGGAGGATTCAGCGAGTGCAAGGCACTTCGAGATCTCCGAACGACAAACAGAGCAGAACAGGGAGACGCGATCAGTGAAGCTCGGGAGCGGCTCCGATCGGCCGCGACTTCGGCATCTTTCTGTCAATAAATACTTGGTTTCATCTCTCCGACCTGGCCGAGCTCAAAGCGACCAGAGGTGGAGGCGCCTCGGTCGACGGAGATTCAAATGTTTGCGGTGGGCCGAAGATTGGACTGGAGTCGACGTTGTAGGTTCAATCGAGGGTATCCAGAAGAGAATTCTCGTTCTTGGAGTCTCGATGCTTCAGTGAAGAAAGGTCCGAGAGGGAGCAGAAATCTCTGGTTCGCTCGACTTCCTCTCATCTCCTTTTGAGGGTTGTTTCTTGTCGCATCTTCATTTATATTGTATTTCTACTGCAACATTGGGACTGTCCTAAATAATAATGATGACGTAAGTATTGTCGACTTTAAAAATTTGCTTAAATTGTTGATTTTGAGACGTGAGGGCATGCGGGTCAAGTGATTATCTTCATTTTGCGGAATGGATTTAAGGTTCTTGTATTATATTTTGATCTCGTATTTTTAAAGAAGTGTTGACAGAAGCTTTTCGTGCCAAATTATATCTCATCAATAGGTTTTGGTGTTGTAGCCAATGCACGGTCGTAGCAACAAGAGAGGACCGTTATTTAATGGCAATATGTGGCAGCAATCCTCGGCGTCCTCAGGTGATATTTATCATCTCATCATTTCTGTTCATTTGCTTCCAACTTTTTTGTTTTTGATGAAATTTGTATTAATAACACTATACTGCAAATCTCGCTTTACATTGATTGTATTGAATTTTGAAGTTCTTTCTCACGTAACACGCCAACATTTGCTAATACAGAATTAAGTTGCACTTTAAGTATAAATTGATGTGACCTTCCTAAGAGTGATATTAAATATGTCTGAGGAAATTTACTAGATTGCTAAATGAAGAATGATTCTTTCAGTAGATGGGGCCTATGCCTAGCACGTACCCTTACAAGTCATACTAATCATCCTCTAATATTGGAAGATGATAATGTATAGTGCTCGAGCAGTAAAAAATAAACAAGCAATCAATAATAAATACTAACCATAATGATAAATAAAAGGTGCAGGAAAAATAAAGAACCCAAGCCGTATGGGTAAAATTTTGTGAAACCTTGTTATTGATGCTCATGACAGGACTGGTATTAGCTTATTCTGGGATAACATGTGAACTTTATTTCTTGTGGGCTCTGACTTCTCATTCTCTCTTTTCACTGCCATACATGAACTTATATTTGTATAGAACTCTAATGTGGATGATTCTTGATTTACCAAACTTGCTGATACAATGCAATTTCCATCAGAAATGTGCTCTATGATTTCGATGTGAATAATGATCAAAGTTTGCAGTAAAATGTCATTTGCATCCTCACTAAAATTTATAGTTGTGCAGATTTGTGATTTTGGGTCGTCACGCTTGAAGCATAATACTTCCTTGTCATCCAAGTCAACTGTTGGAACGGTAAATTTGGAAGCTTTCTTGAAAATCATTCTTGAAGAGTTTTCAAGGATGGAGAGAGAAAGATATCCAACTATATTGAAATAGGAAGACATATGGATGGTTTATATTGATAGCTTTCACTGAAGTTAAATGGACAATTAGCAACAAAAGAGGAAACAAAGAGAAATCAACTTGGAAAGATGATGTTTGGTCATTTTGGAAGTAAACTTCTTCTCTAATGCAATCTTAAATAGTCGGACAAGCAAGTTCATAGTGTTTCAATTTGTGAAATTAGAAAACAGTTTGCCATAGCATTACTAAACATTACTAAACAATGCCCTAAGAGTCTGAGAGTCTTGCTTTCCAGATTTATTTTCTACTTGGATTTGAAAGAAACCATTCTTGATGTTTCTCAATTTGTGAAATTGAGAAGATGGAACTTTATTTGATCAGAGACTCTGCTTGGATGTGACTGTCAGGAAAAACAGTTTTATAAGAGCTATATAACTGATGTTATCTGCTCTATATATGTACTGATATCATATGTGCTGCTTAAGATGATATAGTTAGCCGCTGCACTTCCTTTTCATAAGCTTAAGCGGTAGGAGCGACAAAACTTTATTCGATGTTTCGTGGGTTGTGCAGATGTGACATTTTTAGTTTTGGAGTCATTCTCTGAGAGCTTGCCGCGTTGAGAGTATCTTGGACTGGGATGAACCCGATGCAGCTTGTAGGTGCCGTAGGTTTTCAAAATCGCCGCCTCAAGATCCCCAAAGAAGTCGATCCCTTGGTTGGAAAAATCATCTGGGAATGTTGGCAGACGTAAGAAAAATTTGCAGCTTCCAGATTAGATTGATCAGTCTCGAGTCCCCACCTTAGTTCACGTAGCAGCTTCACTTCGCCAGGGCTGACAAAGTATTTCGCGGCTTCTGGAATCCCCGTTGCTTCAGCTTTGAATCGCCAAGGAGACGGTCGCGGAGCGGGCACGATCGTCGGATTAGTGTCCCATGGCAGTCGCGGCACACAAAAGCTATGGCGCCTTCCCCTGTATCTGGGACGAACGACCCATCGACGTTGATTTTTGAGCACGTCGGGAGCTGGCGCTGTCCAAACCAGGGGTAAAATCGCTTCTTCTTTCGAGTCCTCGACGAAGTTACCGCCACCCTCCTGGCAAATGTTTTGATTCATCGCCAGGGGCAATGATGAATAGGGTGTTCGGATTTTGAGCTCTGAGCACAAAATTGTTGCGGGCTTTCCAGATCTGCCAGAGCAATGATGAGAGGAGTTCAAACGAGACCGATGCGTGTTTGAAATTCGCTAGCCATGCCTCGAACCTGGTCGGTCGGTCCGTGAATGTTGATTCTGATATTGATTGATGGGTTTTCCCAAATTTTGTTTTGTCCAGGGACACGGGAGGAAGAGATGTCCTGTGGTTTCTTGGATGTCGCCCACATAGCGTGCAGGTAGTCTCAGGTAGAATCTCTCTTTTGTACAAATTTTCCTTGGTCGCCGAGTGCGTTTCGACATAGCTGCCAGAGAAAGCTTGGTGGTGGTGATAATCGTCTTCCATCCCCAATCAGTAACAGCCGCCATCACGTCTCTCTCGCTGGCCACCGCAGCCTTGGACGTAACGGAGCAGAGCATCGATGCCCATCACCACCGTAAATCGAACTTCTCTCCCATGCTCTCTCTCTCTCTCTCTCTCTCTCTCTCTCTCTCGTCCAATGCGTTGGAGATTCCTTTTAAGCTGATGATTTCATGCTCTGCAGGAGAATTTGCAACAACAACAACAACAACCACCCCAATACACTCTCTAAAACATGGTGCGCGCGAGGGCTGAGGAACCAAGCAAAGCAAGAACACAATGCACAGACCGAGAAAATTATACGATTGTTCTGTATTGCCCTTTGTTGAAAGGTTTAATTTGCTATGTCAGTTGTTGTCTATTGTTTGGTCTCAGATTCGTCGATTCCTCGCTAGCAATTTTTAGCTAGGTTTCTCATGTTGTATTCCTCGCCAATTGATAGGAATTCCTATGTGTAATACCTCGCCCTTCAAGCTCACCACCTATTCGATGTTTTGCCTCAGAGATGTCAACAATGGATTAATTGATCGATTTGAGATTGCATGGGAGTGGTTTGTGTTATTGTTCAGTGTACTGATCATATATTGCAAATTGATGCTTCATCCTTTGATGGCCTAGAGTTCTCCTTCCCTTGGTGCTTTCGTTTACTTTGTTCTCGGTGAATTAAATACTGCTTTGGGAGCGTGGCTGAATTGTCCTCTAAACTGAGAGCCTGTGGATTTATTTTTGAGCTTGAGGTGTTCCAAGTGCATTATCATAATCGTCTAGCTGTTAATGTACAGAAATCATCTATAACCACAAGTTGTTTATATGTTGGAGTTGTGGTTTTTCCTTTCGCATGCTAACTACTGCTCTGTTTTGCCTCGCAAATCGAGTATCGTTTGTCATGCTTGCAATGCATGTGCAAGTACGTGGTGGTTTATTTCAGTTGTCACCATTAGCTTGCACAATATTCATTTCAAGATGTGCTATTTTTTGAATTTGTACACCTGCCGCATTGTAGGCTAGCTGAATCTGTCTATTGTTATTGTATATGGCTCAAATTTACTGGATTCATTGTTGTTCTTGCTGTACATACTCAAAAATATGTTGTTTTCTTGGTTATGAATGCTGTGTATGTTCATAACATGCTATAGTCATGGTTATAAATGCTGTCAGTGATTTAATTTTGCTGGATTCATGGTCATGCCTGCTGTCCATATTCATTTGTTGTTCAAACAACAATCGCCAAGACTTGTCTGTGCGTTATCTTAGTCATATTAGTTGAGGTGAGGAATCTATGTTAATTTTTGAGGGAGATAATCATGCTGTCATGCTTTAATTTGCTGAAATTGAACATGTGCCAGTTGTACAAGCATTGATGATCTTCATTTGACTTCAAGTAGTTCTCATATTGATCACGTGAGCACATGTTCACTTGCAGGAAGATATGTTTCAAGTCCACTACTTACTAAATAATCACGAATTTTGGCCTTTAATGTTCTGATTTTGTTCTGGATTTTGCTGACTTCGCTGTGTTAATCACAAGGTGTGCTAGTTTAAGATTCATTTGAGTGGGGTTTTGAATCTTTTGATTACCCATGATAAGGGGAAAATGTATATTTGATTTGTTGGTTGTTGGGACATGTTTGGATATTATTGTAGTGGGTAATTTGTAAATATTGCGAGCTTAATGAGCTGGACGCTGCAGTGAATTATCTTAGGCATGAATTTGAATGATTTTGTTGCCATTTTTTGACTGGTTTATGGTTCTGTAGTGCATGTAAGTTTGTGGATCATCTCCAGTATATACCCAAGTCCACTGAAAATGCCAATGAAGTTTCTGACGTGACGTCTGGATCACGTAATTTTGTTGCAGATAAGGATAACTGCAGCAAAGACAATACAGCACATCGTACAAACTGTGGGCACTATAATTCAAGATTGATAACTCGTGTAGAACACCATATGTGATGTAAGAAATTTTCTTGTTGGAAAGTTCATATGCTTAGTTCTCCCTTGCTCCCTCCCTGCTACGCTTAATCAGCAAACACCAAATTTAAATTCCATAAAGCGACACACAATTTAGATAGTTAGACTTTTATCTTAATTTAGCAGCCCTTTAAAAAAAAAAAAAAAAAAAAACTGATGAAATATTCCGACTAAACTTGATGTGGCATGTATTTCTCGTCATTTGCATGAGTTCCAAAAGGCCACAGCTCAAGAGGGAGACTAAAACTTTGATTCGAAGAAAAGAAAAGAAATTTACCGAAGTCAAGTCTAATAAGGAAAACAAGAAGAAAACTCCAAGTAGACGACCACGTTTTCTTTAGATTACGCGCAAAATTGCGAGGTTTGAGCAGAACACACGTTGTGAAGAATGCTTCTCAGTTTTTCCGCGAACCATCCTCCGAAAGACAGGTTTTTCTGGCCACGTCATCGGTTCGCTCGAAACCAGAGTACAATACCGGCAAGGGACAACATTGACTTAGGCCTGAAGAAGACGAAGCGCATCACTATGCGAAAGAAAAAAGATTCTACGGCAAAAAAAGCGCGCATGATCACATGGGCAGGCGACAGGCACAAACCTCAATTTGAGAGGAAAGAGCGGGTTGACCGCGAGCTCGGAAGAAGTGGTCAACTACGTTGTTGGGACCGCCGTTGTTGCCTCCTCCGCCGACTCTTACTCCTCCCATGGGGCCCTGTCGGGTCCCCCCGACCGCTTGTTGACCTCCTTTTGCATCCGAAAGGCAACCCCCATGCTCTCTCCCTCCCTCCCTCTCGAGCAAGTCCGATTTCACCTCCTCCGTGGATTCGATTCACACCCACAATTCCTGTCCCTTCCCGTCTCTCTCTGAAAACCCCTGTTTTTCACAATTGTTGCTTCTGGTGAAAATTGTGGCACCCATCCACTCTCTCTATCCGTTTATCTTAGTTGACTGAAACGACAAAGCGCGTGGGTTAGATGTGACGTCCCGATCGAGGCTAGGGCGTTCCTTATCCGAACCAGCGAAACAAACTCACGTCAGAAAGATCGTATGCACGGCGAAGGGACGTAAAAGCTGTTTCCTTTTCAAAGACCAAGAACCGCATCAGAACTGAATCAAGCCCGAAGCTTTGGCCTGTACTGGGATTCTTGGTGAAGCTTGTTGCCATCTATAGAGATACGAGTGCAGGCCGACGCGAGATTAGGTGCTTGACTCGCAAGTTGGACGTTTCCCATGTTTTGTTTATCCGTTTTACGATGGCCAGGATCAGGCTGCTGGTATCCCCTTCCTTGGGGAAGTTTGGAGAGAGAGGAGAAGAAAAGTTAGATGAGGGAATGAGAGAGAAAATAATGGATTGACCCAGAAAATTATTGTAAGTCGTGCTGGGTTTGAAGTCTTTGTGAAAATCTCTGGGAAAAAGCTTGGACGACCTCTGAGTCTCTGACGCTTGACCATGGATGGGTTCTTTGAATAATTTAACGGATAAGGTCAATGTTTGGATTTGACTCTCCATCGTTGCGCAAGGGGAAGGGTTAGCAAAAGAAAAATCAACACGAGTGGCTCCTCAATTTTGGTTTGATATGTAATATTATCATTGAATTTTTAATTTATTTAATATAATTTGTGAATTTTAATCTAATGGGAAAATAATACTTTAATTTAGTCAACATGATCCCTGAATTTTATCTAAATTTTTTATATATTTTCTTATAATTTAGGGATTACAGTGAATATTTATGAATAATTCAAGGATCACGTTTGTATTTTTGGTCCCTCAATTCTGTTCTCCCATCCAACAGGTGCAATTAAACTTATCTTTTATTGGGAGCATTAAACCATGAAGATTAATGACGGTCTCCCAAATGCCGATTTTGTACAGATTCATAACCGCGTAGCCAGTACTAACAAAGGTGGAAATTGGCCAAGTTGTTGAGTCAGTATGTATATACATAAGTTGATGTATGCCTGGTCCAGACAATGAGAGCATCCGCTTGATATCTTAACACTGTGTTTTCCTAAGGCTAAAAGGAGAATACATAAACTTAAAAAAATTGTGTCTCTTGATAATATGTGACTAGAGAAGTCTTTAATTATTTTTGGTTGTATTGATGAATTGTTTTGTCACAAGCACGACGGTTTGAACTTTACTTTTGATGAGCACACGAATATGCTTGGATCACTCGAGCCTATCTTGAGCTTCATGCTCTCCAATGATATATATTAATTTCACGTTTTGACATGAGAGACGACTTATAAAATTAACAGATTAAAGGATTTTAGCTATTAAAAGAGTTATATGTGAAATAACACATCTAGCAATTGACCCATGGAAAGACATGTTTAAATATTACAATAATTGGAATGATAATCTCAAGTTAATATGCAAAAATATAACAATAAGTCCTATTATTCCGATGTCTTTTGCCTATCCAAAAGTCTTACCATATTTTGTGGATCTTCAATCTTATATTCGAGTATTCCTTACTTAGGTTGAACCTAAATCCAAATCAAGAGATTGCACATATAATATGATGGTGATTGATGCCTTTACTTTCACTCTAATATTATCCAATCAAAGGCCAGAGAAAGAAAATCACGGTGCAGTTGCTAGAATCTTAAACTCTAGGACCAGGATGTTTTAGTTGGCAGATTGCTTCCAATTCGATCATTACTTTTTCGCTAGAGTTTTTGCACGGCTTTGTGATCCATGACATTTGTGATAATCTGCTTGCTCTTTGGCGCTAGTGAACCTAAGCATAGTCATGGCAATATTGCCAAGGGAAATTACCGGATTCATGGTTTGCTTTTTTTTTTTTTTTTTTTATATTTTATTCTTGGTCTGTTTTATTCTCATTTTAACTTAATTTCAGATTTTTACCCTGTCTTTTTGCAAGACGTGAAAATAGAATCCCACACTTATATATTTGAGATGTGGCAAAGTGCATTGTCTTGAAATCCAGGTTCAAACAATTTCTAGTATGGAGTTAATGCGCCAATAACCTCTTTTGGCCTCTAGCATATTTACATCAGGATCCTATCAAAGTGGATAATTGGATGGAAGCTGTTCTATTTCAATGGCTGAGATCCTTGTCATCCCAATCGAAGGGCCCATATTTGTTGGGACGGTATAAGATCGTTGCCATTTTTCCCTTTCATCTATCAAGGCGCACTTGTGATTCATGACTTGGCAAAAGGCAACCTACTTTCCTTCCCCCCAAATCTCAATCGTGCCAAAAGGCCCTTTTACCAATAGATTGGCTTTTTTCAATTTTTAACTTTATTATAAGTATACGTCCTCTTTTAAAGGTTTCATTACAGGAATTTATTAGCGAATATTTCAAGATACTACTATGAAGAAACCAAATGAAAAACTAAATTTCCAAAACATTAAATTTGCTAATCGAATATATAATCAACCATTTCTAAAAGTAGTTACATTTAGAATAACCCTTCTTTTTTTTTTTATAATACACTTTTCGCAAAAAATATAGATAACGGCCGGAATAATTCAAGTTTCAAAAAGATTTTCCAATTTTTTCCCAACTCATAATTACACACTCGGGGTCGAAATTCCAAATTCCCTCGATCAAGTTAATAATTATCCTTATTCCCTCCTTCCCACATCTGTCCTTCCTCCACATTAAATTTCCAAGAACTTGCCCCTAAGACTTGATTCATCTTCTCAGGATTCGATCCAAAACGCCCACCCACGCCTAAGTCAATGCCAGAGTCAAGCCCAGCCTCTTAAGACCTCGTCACTCTCTCTCTCTCTCTCTCTCTCTCTCTCTCTCCACCATAATAAACGAATTCCCATTGTACGTTCATATTGTGTCGACTCCCCAAGATCATAAGAGAATCAGTCGCTAAACCTCTAAGCATGGAGTTTCTCTAGCACTTGCGTTTTTCATGGTGAGAACAGTCTTTAACCTGAAAGATCCAACAAACATTTGCAAATCCACCATAATAAAATGGCTATGATACGTCATTTCATGGTTAGATCCAAATTTAATTTAGTTTGGTCCTATTTTGTAATAGTTAGTGGTTTAATTGATCCGTGAATTCTTGTTGAAATGTTTTGAGTTGACCAATGATTCCATGAATGATTTTGTCCCTCAACTCTTACAAGAGCACAAGCTAACAAAAACTAATATGTGAACTAGGTAACATTGCCAGTTTGCTGGAAATGATAATGACCACGCAATCTAGGACATTCTTCCTTTGCATTCACAAAATTCTCCCCATGAAAGAACAATTTCATAAACAAGTATATAGATGGCGATGGGGAATACAATTGGAGGATTCAATGCAGTCTCTTGAACATTGAAAGCAATAAGCATTCAAGACAAACCAACCTGGAGGATTTCGTTACCACCTGATATCAAAGCTCGACTTCACCAAGTTTCGCCAAAGGCACACTTGGTATCTAACTCAAAAGTCAGCCTTACAGTGAACATATCTCCAAGGAAAAAATAATATAGGTACCTGATTTAGTACTATTGCAACAAAAGAATTGGATGACCGATAAGAAAAGAAGTTCTATTTTATTTGCAAAAAAGTGTCTGTGATATAGGTCGATGACAACCTTGGGGTACAAAGCTCCTCTTGCATCTACATCCAAAAACCACTAATGGGACCATGCTAAAAGAGAACGCTAGTCTCATATTGATTGAAGAGCTTGAGTGCAACTTCTTTTGTATGGGACTAGTGTGACATTCTAGATTTGTGACTCTGCTTTCAATTCAATAAATTGAGCATTTCATCGATGTGCCAATAGTGCTATTCTCTAAGCTGATTACTCACGAGATAACTAGATTATGTGGGGAAGCAATTAAGGAATCTAAATGCAATGGACTTGAGAATTCGACTAGGAATTGATTTCTCGACCGTGTTAGTCTGCAAGGGTCACTATGGCACTGTCGAAATTGATCAGAGACTGGAGATAGGTCGACTTGACTGAGATATGTGATCAAAGTGTGGGTGATTCTGTTGGAGAAATCTTTCCAGAATATTTTGAAGCTGACAAAACGTTTCTATCAGTCTAGTCTGGATAATTGTAGACCTTCGTTTAGAGTCCAAGACTTTCGGATCACCGGACTCGGTGCTCAAGACTCAAGACTCAAGACTATTCTCATTGACAGTTTTCTAATCCAAAGGTGACGTAGGCAATCTAGAGCCGAAGTATTTGGTTGAGGATTTAGTCATAGCCTCGGAGAAGATCTCTTGGCTGGATAAATATAACGGATTCTTTTGTTCATAATCAAGATCGTTTGAAGATCCGATGGTCGACGAAATATTCTTGGAAGGTTCTATTCTTGGAAACCAAGATCCTGATTGTATGGGCGAACATGATTGATGGGCTATTGTCAGGTTCCTTTAATAGCTTGAATGATCTTCTTGATTGATTCCGTCCAACGGGTTGATTAGAGGAATTCCTTTGGTAAGTGCCAACGGGTATGATGGCATAAAGGAGTATAAAAGGAAGACGTTCTAGTTACATTAGTGCATGATCGATAGAGAAATTCCAGAGTCTGAAGCTCTTTGATTATTAGTCGATACATTTTGAGCGAAATTGTATACACAAAGAGTGTCTATACTTAGTGATACCTTGAATGAGTGTGGTAGATAACCTACACCAAGAAATCAAGGAAGAACAACGCTGTAACATCTTTTTGTTCATAGTGGAATCCAGCCAATAGGCTGTCAGTGCAGAAGAGTGGACGTAGGTTTGAAATAAGTCGAACCACTATAAACCTCGTGTTCAATTCTCTCTTCCCTTATCTCAGTTTTACTTTGATTATTGTTTGTCTCAAATCTATTAACTGTCTAGTATTGTGCAATTATCTAGAAAAATCTTTTATATACCTATTCACCCCCCTCTAGGTACTTATACTAGCTATATCAATTGGTATCAGAGCTCGTGTACTTACTTTATTTGAAGTGTTTTACTTTAAAGTAGAAGATCCATGGCTAGTATGCTAGCACCAGGGCTGGTGGAAGGGCAAAGCAATGCCAGACCACCCTACTTTGATGGAAAGGATTACAACATCTGGAAAAACAAGATGAAAGCCTTTCTACGATCAAAGGATCCTCTGGAATGAGACGTTGTAGAAATAGGAATTACTCCTACAGCTACATCAGTCTCTGAGAGAGGGAAAGAAACTGTTGAGACCAACGGAATGACTCAGGAAGAGATAATCAAGAGACAAGCACTCGATGTAAAAGCAATTTACTCTTTATATTGTGCTTTGTCACCAACTGAATATAATAGAATATCTTCTTGTGTTATAGCAAAAGAAGTTTGGAACAGATTACATATCACCTATGAAGGAACAGATCGAGTGAAGGAGACCAGAATTAACATTCTCCTCGGTCAATATGAAGCCTTCAAAATGAAACCAGGAGAATTTATAACTGACATGTTTAGCCGTTTTACAGATATTGTCAATGGTCTTGAGAATCAAGGACAAAAACTTTCTGATCCCATGAAGGTAAACAAGCTATTGCGTGGACTCTCCAAGGATTGGAATCACATAAAGACTTCAATAAGAGAGACGCAAAGAATTATGCCACTATCTATCGACGAGCTGATTGGAACTCTTTAGTCTTATAAAGTGGAACGAGTTAATGAAGACGAAGATCCAAAAGGTAAGAAATCCATTGCATTAAAATCAAATGATGATTCTGATGATACAGATTCTGAAGATGATCTGGACGATGAGGAGCTTGCTCTTATGATAAGAAGATTCAGAAAGCTGAATAGAAAAGGAAGAAGGTTCAACTCAAAGAAACAAAGTTTTCAAAGACAGCAGACCAAGTCTGTTGATGATGAGGAACCAAACAAAGATGTAGTCTGCTTTGAATACAAGAAAAAGGAACACATTAGACCCAACTGTCCTCTTCTAAAGAAGAAGAAAGGAAAAGCTGAAAAGTTTCGTAAAGCTCTCAAAGCCGAAACATGGAGTGATACAGAGTGTGAAGAAAGTGATGATGAATATGCCAACTTGTGTCTGATGGCACAATCAGACTCAGACTTAGATTCTGGATCAGACTCAGATAGTGAATTTGAGGCAAGTAATTTTAAAATTCCTGTCAAAGTTTCTAAATACATTGATGAACTATGTTTTAGTCTTTAAACTTCTCTCAAAAGAATTTCCGAACTTAAAAAGGAAAACTCAGCTCTAAAACAAAAGGAAAACGTTTTAGAAGAAAGAGTTAAAAGTTTAGACTTGAATGTTTTCACTCTTAAAGAAAATGAAGATAGTCTTTTGAAAGAAAATGCTCTTTTAAAAACTGACTTATCAAATATTTCAAAGAAATTTTCAATAGGGTCCGAGAAACTTGAAAAAATTCTTTCAACTCAAAGACCTTACTTCAATAAGTCTGGTCTAGGTATGACAGCAGAAACTATTCCCTTGATTGATTTTCCTAAAGTAAAAGAAAGAATCAAGCAAAGACCCTTGAGAGAGGCTTACAAAAATCATTTCAAGAAGGTTTTTGTAAAGTCTCGTAGGTCGAAATGCCCTCGATGTTCAAAGTGCAACAGTCCGATCACTTTGAAAAAGAGTGTCCTATGGTTTGGAAACCTGTTAAGAAAGTATGGGCTAATAATGTTTATCTTACTAACACCAGAGGACCCAAGAAAATTTGGGTACCAAAGAAAGCTTGAGATTCTCTTTTAAATGCAGGTCTCCATCAAGAAAAAGGTAAAGTGGTATCTTGACAGTGGCTGCTCAAGACACATGACAGGAGACTCAAATTGCTTCATAAAGCTTATTCAAGTAAATGGTGGAAAAGTTTCATTTGGAGGAAACAGCAAAGGAAGTATTGTGGGATTTGGAACTGTGAAAATTGGAAATCTCACAATAAGCAATGTTTCTTTAGTGGAAGGACTCAATTACAATCTTCTCAAATTAGCCAATTGTGTGATACTGGTTTCAAGATCTTCTTTCAAGAAGGAACATGTTCGAATCGCAAAGACTCTACTCGCTTTCATGGGACGAAGACATGGAAATATCTACCTCTTAGACGTGAAACCAAATGAATCGCAATGCCTAATCTCAATTCAAGATGAAGCAAGCCTATGGCACAGAAAGCTTGGTCATGTCAACATGAAGCAATTAGCCAAAATCTCATCAAAGCAGCTTGTTCAAGGTCTACCTAAATTACCATACCGAAAGTCCGATCCATGCACTCCATGTATTCTGGGGAAGCAGGTAAGAAATTCATTCAAGCCAATAAATCATGTCTCTACTAATCATGTACTACAGTTGCTGCATATGGATCTCTTCGGACCAACCAGAACTCAGAGCATTGGAGGTAAGAAATATTGCCTAGTAATTGTGGACGATTACTCTCGCTTTACTTGGGTATATTTCCTTGCAAGTAAGTCCGAAACCTTCTCGTATTTTGAAAAATTTGCTAAAAAGGTTCAAAATAAAAAAGTGTGTGTTATCTCAAGTATAAGAACAGATCATGGAGGTGAATTTGAAAATCAAGATTTTACAAAAATTTGTGATAAATCTGGTTTTAATCATGTGTTCTCTTCTCCATATACTCCAGAGCAAAATGGAGTTGTGCAAAGAAAGAATAGATCTCTTCAAGAAATGGCTAGAACTCTTTTAATTGAAAGTAAGATTTCTTCACGATTTTGGGCTGAAACTGTTTCAACAAATGCTATATCATTAATAGAGTCTTTTTAAGACCTATTCTAGAGAAAACCCCTTATGAGTTATTCAAAGGTAAGAAGTCTATTGTTTCATACTTTCATGTGTTTGGTTGCAAATGCTTTATATTAAAAAATGCTAAAGATCGAGTTGGTAAGTTTGAAGAAAGATCAGATGAAGGCATCTTCCTTGGATATTCTACATCAAGCAAAGCCTACAGAGTCTACAACAAGAAGAGCCAATCCGTGGAGGAGTCAATGAATGTCAAATTTCAAGACTCTATGCAAGATGAATCTAGTCTGACTCATCATGAAGAGTCTGAACCTACTCCAGACCCTCCAAATCTTACAACTCAAGAAGCATCTCAGACTCTGGAAGACCAGTATCAAGCTGTTCGTAAAGATTCAAATAAAGAAAGAGATCATCAACCAGACAAATCAACCAGTAACTGGAAGCATAAGTCCAGTCATCCCAAAGATCTCATTATCGGCAAAATCAATGAAGGAATTCGCACCAGATCTAAAAGGCGTGAAGAGTCTAGTGCTTTGTGGCTCTCATTTCTGAAATTGAGCCAAAGAGCATAGAAGAAGCTTTATCGACGAAAGCTGGATTGAGGCTATGCAAGAAGAGCTCGAGCAATTCAATATTAATGATGTCCGGGAATTGACATCTAAACCAAAAGGCAAAACCGTTATTGGAGCTAAATGGGTGTTCGGGAACAAGATGAATGAGAAAGGAAAAGTCGTACGAAACAAAGCAAGACTCGTGGCCAAGGGATATACTCAAGAAGAAGGAATAGACTATGATGAGACTTACGCACCAGTAGCAATGTTAGAAGTTATTCGACTATTACTTACGTTTGCTTGTTATAAAAATTTCAGGTTATTCCAAATGGACGTCAAAAGTGCCTTCCTAAATGGATTTATCCATGAGGAAGTTTACGTGGAACAACCTCCAGGGTTTGAAGACCCAAAGAAGCCAGACTCAATCTTCAGACTGAAAAAGGCCTTGTATGGTTTAAAGCAAGCACCTCGAGCTTGGTACGACAGACTAAGTAAGTTCCTAATACAGAATGGTTTTGTCAAAGGTAAAGTAGATACTACTTTATTTATCAAAAAGGAAATCAAAAACTTTTTACTTGTTCAAATATATGTAGATGATATTATTTTTGGATCCCCTAATGAAAGTCTGTGTAAGAAATTTTCAAAGTCTATGCGGGATGAGTTTGAAATGAGTATGATGGGAGAGTTAACATTCTTTCTCGGGCTCCAAGTGAAACAAATGGAGGAAGGAACTTTCATTCATCAAGAAAAGTATGCAAATGATCTTGTCAAAAAGTTTGGACTGGAAAAGTGCAAAAAGACCGACATACCGATGTCATGTTCTTTGAAGATAGACAAAGATGAAGAAGGGAAGAAAGTTGATCAAAAGCTGTACAAAAGCATCATTGGTTCACTTCTTTATCTTACTGCTTCTAGACCTGACATTTTGTTGAGAGTTTGCATCTGTGCTAGGTTTCAATCGATCCTAGAGAATCCCATCTCGGTCTTTGCGAAACGTATTATCAAATACGTTGCTTCATCTTCAAGCATCGGTCTTTGGTATCCTAAGAAGGGAGACTTTAATCTTCTGGGATATTCAGACGCAGATTTGGCCGGTTGCAGAGTCGATAGAAAGAGCACTTCGGGAACTTGCCAATTGCTTGGAAGCAGGACAGTGTCTTGGTTTTCAAGGAAACAAAGCATTGTGGCTCTCTCAACAACAGAAGCTGAGTATGTAGCTTTTGGAAGTTGCTGTTCGCAAATTCTATGGATAAAACAATAGCTACAAGACTTTGGAATTGAAGACTCATGCACAGAGATTAGATGTGACAATACCAGCGCAATCAATCTCACTAAAAATCCAATCCTTCATTCAAGAGCAAAGCATATAGAGATTCGACATCATTTCATCAAAGATCATGTTCAAAATGGAGAAATCTCGATTCAATTTGTTGATTCAAAGAGTCAACTAGCAGATATATTCACAAAGCCTTTGGAGAAAAATCAATTCGATTTTATTCGCTCCAGACTCAACATTTTGAAGCTTGAGGAAGTTAAAGTCTAGAGACTCTCCAACCCTCAGACTCAGACATTCATGGCTATAGACTGTAAGTTGTTATTATATTCAAACTCGAAAAGGTACGATCTTTAGTTCAGTTAATTTATAATTTCTGTGAAAAACGGAATCTTGTCTTTTCAAAAATGATTAACCTCTATTTGACAGTTATTGATTTTAAAACGAGGTGTCTGTTCACTTTCCTTTGTGCCGATTGATCTTTCCTTTTTCAAATTGAGTTATATATATACAGTTTTCTTTTTCGCTTAAACTTCAAAACCCTAAAAGACATTCTCCTTCCAATCCTGTCTCTACTTCGTGTTCATCTTCGAGAAAGTTGTCATCTTTTCTTGGGAAAGCGAGTAAAGGAATCTTTCAACGACAAGGAAGGATGTCTTCTTCGAGAAAGTCTTCAAGAATCGCGAACGGGGGACCACGAGAGAATGAGGGAAGGGCCTACCCATTTCGATCTCACCGAGGAAGAAGATTTATCGAGTCAGCAACAGAGCCCGATTCACTCTCCACCACGTCACTCAACACCATCTACCCCACAAGGTGCGGGTCAACAACCGGAGGAAGAAATAATCGAGGACGCAGACCTTGTAAGAGTCCAAAAACCCTCTTATATTTACAAGCTCTATCGTGCATTGAAAAGCACTGGTACTCCACTAAACTATATAGATGATTTCTTTAAAGATAAGAATTATGGGAATGAGTATATCTTTTTGCGAAAAATGGAGGATTTGGGAATTGCTCCCAAAGGAAAGGCTGAGGAAGCACTTGCGAACATTCCAAGTGACCCTCGTGTAGGAGGATTGAATCCCACTGACGGGAATGATGATGATAAAATGTTCAGTGAATTTCAACCTAGAATGGGTGTTGCTGCAAAGGTGAAGGGAAAAAGGATGGATTTGTTTAAATCGAAGGAACAGGAGAACCTGTTCTTTAGACTGTTAAAACGAGGGGTGATAAACCCTAGAAGTGTTGATTTCGATTTCTTGGATGCCATTAATGTGAACTTAAGGGAGAAGTTCAATCTGCTTCAACTTGAGCAATTTTGCTCCGATACCACAAACGGTTATGCGCAATTGACAGCATACTTCTATTCGAATCTTAGCTTTTTAGATGCGAATAGAATATCATTCAGTGTTCGAGACTAAGACCATGTGGTAGATGTGGACATGTTGGCTGACATAATTGGAGTTGAACGAGGACACTATCAACCGATCAAAGTTTCGATTGCTCGTGCCACACTGGAGCTTGTCAAAGATAGGTCTACAGAGGGAAGAATTACCTATACAAGAATGCATGCCATCAACATCTTGCTTCACAAAATTGTGATAAACTGTATCAGGCCAAAGTGTACATCCAAGACTGACGTATCTAACTCCGAGGCGAAATTGATGTACGCGATCAATTCAGGGAAGAAGTTCTCTCTCCCTCACACCATTCTCTTTCACATGTACAGAGCAATGGCGAAGGACAAGGGCCAATTGCCTTACCCAGGTCTTGTGACAAAGATCTTCAGACTCTTGAACATTGAACCTCCACATTCTCTTTGTGTTCGACCATGCGACAAAATGGTGGTAGGTCTGAAAATGCTGACAAAACTGCGTTTGAAAGAGCTTGATAAGGCAATGGAGAAGTTCAAAGTGAAGACTCCAGCATCTTCTGCATCTAAGAGAAAAGGGAAGGAGCCCATGAGTGCTCCATCAAAAAAGAAAAGAACTCTTATCTTGGAGGATGAAGAAGAAGAGGAAGATCTCACTATCTCTGCATTAATAAGAACTAGACGTTCGGTACCTGAATCAACAGAACGACAGATGAAAGAAAAAGAAGCAGAGGAAAAAGAACAGAGAGAAGAAGAGGGACAAGCAAAGAACGAGAGAAAGCGAGAGAGCAGCAAAGAGAAAGAGAAAGAAGTTGAAGAAGAAGGAGAAGCAGAGAAAGAAAAGTCTACAGATGCTGAAGAGCATGATCATTACTCTTCCCCATTTGAGGTCCTAGAGACAGGGGGAGATGGTGAGCAAGGAAGGACTACACCACATGCTGTCAACAGTGAAGGTGTAAGTCGCTCACCAGCAAATCTAGAAGATTTTTAGGCTTCTCAAATGCCTGAGGAAGGACATGATACGTCAACACCAAATCTGCAAGATTACACAGAAGTTCCATCGTCTGCCTTCACTCCATTCGAGAGAGCAAATGCGAGCACACAGACGGACAATACAGCGGATTTTCGTCGTATTCTTGATGTTCTTCTGGAAATGAAGGGTCAAATCTATGCTCTGAATTGTGAACTTCAAGTCATGAAGAGTGCTGGACACGCATCTTTTGTTACCCTGGCGGATCAAATGAAAGACCTCGCTCTTCAAAATTCAAGCCAATGCCAAAGGAGAAGAGGTGGCTCATCTACGGGAAGACTTGAAGAGGCTGGAAGGGATCGTACAGTCAATGGGCGATTTCCAGATTGTGCGCATTCCCAAGAAGACTTGACTCTTTTCTCACATTTTTAATGATGACAAAAAGGGGAGAATTGCAATTTGAACTTTACTCACTTTGACTTTAAATTTCTTTTGTGTGTTTGAATATGTTTGTTTTTGAGTATGACTTGAGTGAACTTGGGTGTGAACTTGAATTTGACTGACTTGAGTGTGGATTTTGATTGATGCTTGACCGTTTGCATTTATATCAAGTATTGTTGTATGGTATTACTCATGAAAGACTAACCGATTTTCTGTGGATGCAGAGTCTGGTTGTCTGGTTGTTTTATTAATCTTTATGAGATAGCCATATTGCTTGAGAAATGTTTTGCAGGTCAAAGTTGTTCAAATCTACAGGAAAGTTTTGTCACCATAAAAAAGGGGAGATTGTTGGAGAAATCTTTCCGAATATTTTGAAGCCGACAAAACGTTTCTATCGGTCTAGTCTCGGATAATTGCAGACCTTCTTTTAGAGTCCGAAGACTTTTAGATCACCGGACTCGCGCTCAAGACTCAAGACTCAAGACTATTCTCATTGACAGTTTTCTAATCCAAAGTGATGTAGGTAATCCCGAGCAAAGTATTTGGTTGAGGATTTAGTCATATCCTCTCGGAGAAGATCTCTTGGCTGGATAAATATAACGGATTCTTTTGTTCATAATCAAGATCGTTTGAAGATCCGATGGTCGACGGAATATTCTTGGAAGGTTCTATTCTTGGAAACCAAGATCCTGATTGTATGGACGAAAGGATTGATGGGCTATCGTCAGGTTCCTTTAATAGCTTGAATGATCTTCTTGATTGATTCCGTCCAACGGGTTGATTGGAGGAATTCCTTTGGTAAGTGCCAACGGGTATGATGGCATAAAGGAGTATAAAAGGAAGACGTTCTAGTTACTTTAGTGCATGATCGATAGAGAAATTCCAGAGTCTGAAGCTCTTTGATTATTAGTCGATACATTTTGAGCGAAATTGTATACACAAAGAGTGTCTATACTTAGTGATACCTTGAATGAGTGTGGTAGATAACCTACACCAAGAAATCAAGGAAGAACAACGCTGTAACATCTCTTTGTTCATAGTGGAATCTAGCCAATAGGTTGTCAGTGCAGAAGAGTGGATGTAGGCTTGAAATAAGCCGAACCACTATAAACCTCGTGTTCAATTCTCTCTTCCCTTCTCTCAGTTTTACTTTGATTATTGTTTGTCTCAAATCTATTAACTATCTAGTATTGTGCAATTATCTAGAAAAATCTTTTATATACCTATTCACCCCCTCTAGGTACTTATACTAGCTATATCGATTCTACCTGATTGCAAAATACTTGTCAATCGGCACTAGACCGATTTTTCTATTGTTTTGGTACCCGGTGCTCGTAATTGAAATCTCGAGATTTTCATGACGACCAAAAGTCGCCAATGTGTCGGAGATGTATAATGTGACTCAAGATAAATAGATCACGGGTCAATTGTACCAAAAATTCCTAAAAGTTACCTGGTAGATTAGGTCATGTTAAAAGTGCGTCGAATTGAAATTAACCATGAATTTGAACCCGATTTCAGAAATTGAAAGTTCTGTCATGTCACAAATCATTTTAAGAACGTCAACACATCCTCCGAAAATTTTTCGGAGATTCTGGGATTTTTACGGAAAATCGTTTCGGACTTTGCGGAAAAATAATGGAAATTCAGATGGGCCAAATTAAAGGAAATTTGGACTTCCAAGCCGAGCCTGAGTGTTGGGGACTTACAGAAAATTGTTCAAATTTTTCTTTAGCGAAATCGGACCTCGATTTGGACAATCGGAGAGGAAATTAAAGTTTATATAGTGAAATTCGAAATTAAGCATAAGGCTGAAATTTGGGACTTCAATTTGGTTTAATTTTGGAAAATCTATTCAAGAAAGAATTAGAAGGGGACAAGGCATTCAATGGAGGAGATAATTATTGACTTTAATCCTTGTTCTAATCCTCTTGAGCAAGAAATCCAGCTGCTTTTCCCTCTGTCCGTCGCTGTCTCTCTCTCTCTCCACTAGCAATTTCGTTCATTTCCCTTGGACGAGCTGCTTCTGTTTTTCTTCTCAATTTGTTGCCTCGAAGACCGTCCGCCTACTCCATTTTGTTTCCCCCCCACCGAACGCTAGCCAACTGCCCGAAGCCCTGCCATCTCCATTGAATCCAATTCTTCCCCAAGCTTCGCTCATGCTGCCACGTCCACAGGTCAACTACCGTGGATCCCTCCTCAGCAGATTCCCTGGTGTTGACCGAAGTTTTCCCCAAGCTCCTACCGCTGCCACGTCCTAGTCCACTGATCTTCAGCTCGCTGTCTTTCACGCCGTGTCTTCACCCAGCAACAGCTTCAGCCACGCGCCTCCGTCTTCAGCAGCTCGAAGACCCCAGCGAAGCAGCAGGCCCACGCGTCTTCTCTCCTCCTCGTGGCCACAAATTCCTTCTCCCGAAGCAAGCTGCCAGCTCGCCCGTTTCTCCATCGCGTGTCTTCGGCCCAGCAATCTTCAATTTCATGTGCCTATCTTCTCTACAACAATTTTGGCCTAACTCTGCATCGAGTCTAGCTTAGCTCATGCCCATTTGAAGCCCATCTACACCGCAAAACTTAGGCCCAGCAGCTCCATTAAGCCCGCGCAACAGCCCAGTGAAACCAGCAGCCTGTTTCACTTTTAGTCAAGTCCATTTGAAGCCCGTTTAGCCCAACTTCGGCAAGCCCAACTCAGTGACTCTCAAGCCCAAGAAGTAGGCCCAAGCCCAGCATTTGCTATGGGCTTGCAAGGCTTTTGGGCCCGGTCCGAGTGTCCGTCGACCATGCTGAAAATTCGGATTTTGGTTGCCATCGCGCTGTCGTCGCGGTGAAACGGTCTTCGCTTTAAACCGGTGAGTTTAACTCACTAATCCTCGTTAGTAGGTTAATTGTGCTCAGGGGTTGATTAGTGTAGGTTAAGATGGATTAGGTGGTTAGATTATATTAGTGAATTTAATTAATTTCTATTACATGTTAGGTGGATAGTTAGTGCAATTAGCGAGTAAATAGACTATAGTATTTATTTAACGAGTCTCGAAATTTTTTCAGGCCCGTTCCTGCATATAATTAGAGATTACGGGCCTAAGTATGCATTTATTGCATTTAATAAATAATTTCCATATTTATTTATTTATTTTTCGGAAATTAAATCGGGATGGTCGGTGACCGGAATTTCATGCTGCCTTTAGTGGTGCTCTATATTTATTCAATTGAGCGCTGGTTTGTGAAAATTGAGTGAATTGGTGTTTGTGGGTATTTATTTTCAAAAATTGGAAAATTTTGGTAATTGAGTGGAAAATTACCGGACGTCGATTTACAACGCCAAAAATCTATTTTGGGATTGCTGAAAATAGTGGGAGGTTCGAAAGTGAAAACCTTGTATTTTGGGCAAGGCCGGCCGTGTACCCACACACGTGTATTTTTATCAACTATGATAAAAATGGTAAAATTGATTGTATCTTCGGAACAAAACACTATAACGGCTCGATGATTCGTATGTCATATTAGAGAATGGACGTTATATTATTACAGCTCAATGACTCTTTTGTCATCTTGAGAAAGAATTGCATGTAAACTAGCTCGGTGACTCTATATGTCATCTTGAAAAGGAATTATTTGTATACCGGCTCGGTGACTCTATATGTCATATTGGAGATAGGACGGTGTGATTCAACAGCTCAATGATCCTATATGTCATCTTGAGAAAGAACGGTGTACTATAACGGCTTGATGACTCTATATGTCGTCTTGAAGAAAAAAACGTTATACACAGGTATGTTATAACAGCTTGATGACTTTATATGTCGTCTTGGAGATGGAACGTTATGCATACCTGCTCGATGGCTCTATATGTCATATGGAGATAGGATAGAATACTGTCTATATTTCACTTTGATTGAGGAATCTTGAATTTTGATCGGATTCATAGATAGTATTGAATGGGCTGACCAAGAGAAGGTCATGTTGACATGTAATCGACTGGGTATATTGATCGATGATTCGATCTGATTTAATTGAGTGATATAATTGTCAGTATATATTATTTGAACTGACTTGCTTGATAGAACTGATGCTAAGGTAAGTCTTCTGACGCCTGATTGTGCTTAGGTAGCCCTTATGGCGTAATTCTCTTCCTAATCGGGTCTTAGGGAGTAGAACTCGCTCAGACGTAGTCTCCGTTGTAGGATCACATTTTCAGGTCCCTAGGTAACGGTTGCGGAGGTGGAAGAAACAAGATCGGCAAACCTGTCTGGCTAGTTAGTCATAGGACGTTCCTTTTTGGTTAAGCCGATATTTTTGTAAGTGACCTGATGTTGTAAATAGACCTGTTTGTTATAAAAGATTTGTTTTGGTTCGAAAAAGTTGGCCCTGCTTTCCTATCCCATTATTTTATTGTCTGGGGATTTATATCTGCTTCCGTATGCGTATATTAAATTGAAAGGGTCGGCGATGCGTCCTGGGACATCGCTATTATATCGACCAAGTAGGAATGGGCATGTACTCGGAGGATCGGGGCGTGATAACTAGCCAATTTGATCTAATCGATTTTCGGCAACTACAAAACATCATCAGAATTCGGTATTTTGAAAGAATCGGGGGTAACATGAGAAGAAGCACTTGGTTAACGACACGGGTGGGCACACAATTGCAGTTGGACAGCTTTTGAAGAATGAATGTTGACCTCCATGATTTTTAACAGATATTACATCTATTATTTAGTAAAACATGCATGTCAGAAAAATGATGAGAAGGCTATTGTTGGAGTATCTTTTTTGGAGATTGATCACTGATCAGAGAGTTTCGATCAATTCTTGAGCTCTATAAATGTGTGCTACATTGCAAATGTCCACGAAACAGGAAAGTTATTGAAATTCTAATATGGAGTGAAATGGAAGTGGCATATGGGGGATGAAACATGAAGACCAAGAAGATTCAAGTATTTGAAGGATTTGTTGAGGGATAATTTTTGAATGGCGGTACTATAAGCAGATGAGGATCAGCCGGTTATCCTTGCCGGCCCTTAGTGAAAGAGTAAAGAAAAAAAAAAAAACATTATAAAAAAATTCAAAAAAACTATATATATATTTTTAATAATGTATACATTAGTGCTAGTTATGTCATGTCGGACAACAGACATCCACGTCATCGATTTCTAGCTAAAATTGATTAGTTAGACTTAATTATAAAAATGTGAAAAAGATTTATGAGTAAATTGACAAAATTGAGAGGTCTATAATTGAATTGACATTAATTTAACATGTTTGGGACTTTTTTTTTATTTTTATAATTGTCCCATACAAAATCATTTGCGCTTGTTAAAAAGTTACCGACTCGTTGGCGAATTTCTGTCATATGGTGCTACCTCGTGCTCATTAACACGAGATGGTACAAGAATGCCCCCAACTTGTAGACTTTAAGGATGTTAATTGGATCAAGTTGCCACATAAATCAAAGTGAAGGTATTTTCTGTTCATGGTAACGAAAGAATTCAGAATTACGGTTTTGTCCGAGACTTGCTCAGGTGAATATTTGCATATCATAAAAGACAAGTGGAACAAGGCAAAAAGAAATCACAATCTTATCGACACACCATAACTTGCAACCGAGAGGTTTGATTAGAAGACATATGGTCGCGAATTGGTGTTTTTGCCTTGGAAACCTTCTCAAATAATTGGTCTTTTGCTGAAAGACCTTTTGATCAGCGCTTGGGTCTTTTGCCAAAAAAGAATAGTATCGCGATAGTTATGTTGGAGTCCTGCAATAATTTGTTTTCCTGGTAACTTTAGCAAAATGTTGAGTAGTATGATTCGAAGATGATGAATTAATTGAGAAATACATTAAAGTTGTGCCGCTTCGAAATTATTGTGGATATATCTGGGAAAAAGATTGGGTAAGATCAATGTCGAATTTGACTCTAAGTCACCATGGAGAGGGAAGAGCTAAGCAATAGGAAGGACCGTGAGGTTTACGTTTTACTTTTGATTAGTAGCATGAAATCATTCGTTATTGAAGATTTTTAATTCATGCTTGATGATTTTAATAAGTGATTTAATTGTTTGGGATGTGTTGGTAATTTATTTTATTATTTTGTGGTAGATGATTTAAAAGTTGTGATTGATCATTTTTATATTATAATTCAGGGAATGTGAACATATAAACCTGGTTATTTGGAGGTTCATGAAATAACCTGCAAGCGTCATGAACTTATTAAATTTGGGCATTTTGCTTATGTAGGTGGTTTTAACTTAGAGTAGTTTGTATGTAGGATTCGAACAATCATAGGAGAAGAACCCGAAGATAACTATGCCTCCGGCTCTTTTCGTACAACTTTTGGAAAAGGTTCAGGGGTAATGGAGTCGCTAGTGCCTTTACTTTTTCAATTTCTTCGTTATTGTCCACGTGCTCTCTCCCTCCGCCAATATGGTCTATAATTTATATTTTTTTTTCCCGGATAAGTTAGTCCTTTTTGTTAAAAAATTATAAAGTTGCTGACATACTGTCCATTAGTGCTGCATTTTGGCTGATCGGATGAACTAAAGATGAAATGGAACTCTTTTGTTCACTAAGTCAAATTTATTAGGAAATTAAAGAAAAAACTTAAACACTAAGTGAGACAGAAGCTACCCCTGTGATGGAAATTTAACAATTTCGAAATATTAGTTATCATCACATATATAGTTAAGCACGGTAGATGCTAACCTAAAATTTATGAGAAGGGAGGAAAAAAGCAGAGAAAGTGGAAACGACAAATAAGGCAGATGTACAGATTAGTTGGGAGAAGTAACTAGGAAGAGCTCATGATGAGTTGCACGTGGTAGCATTCGTCTTTGAGGTTAGAAGCTGCAAATGAGGTGGAACATTTGGAGTTATGTGGGTGGTTGTTGTACGTGCAGGAGGGAATGGTTATTCTAAGTTTTTGGTTTATAAATACCAATGTTTTGGGATTGAAAAGCTCTCTCCTTCCACGACCAAGCAAATCTATAATCTATGTTTATATTTACTTTTTATTACACCTTTTTATTTTTCTCAAAATTTACCCTTTCAATGCAGTTTACATTTTATTTGCAATTTTCTATTTATCTCCGCACTTAGCTCCACATTAATTCACACTCCATTGAATCCCCTTCTTTATGCACTTTGGGAGCGACGTATATAACCGTGAAGCGACTTCGGTTGCTCTTGGCACTATTTTTGTCTTCACTAAATATTGATCAAAATTTTGGATGTCTTTCGTTAAAATAAATTGTCCCTTATAATTTTCTCTCAAATGTTCATCAATATTGAGAGATAACTTTACAAATCTCAATTGGACAAATATCAATAATATTGGACCTGATTATGAACTTGTGCTAAAAAATTTAAATAAAACCAAAATAAGGAGATGTGTTTGTGACTATGCGTGTCCCTTGTTTAGTGATAGTTATGACAAGTATAGAGTTGGTGCTACCTGAGGTTATCAACAATTTGCTATGATCCGAATGAGTTTCCCTAAAACTCAACGATGCTTACCATATTATCTTGTTCATGGAGAAGTAAGAAGCTTATTTTCTTTCAAGTTTTTGACTGTAACTAGATACCTAGTGATCTTTATTCAGGATACAGAGGATGATGCCTTGATCTAGAAAAGGATGACAAAATGTGTTAAATAAAATAATCAAGCCGAAATCTAAACTATAATTTCCAACATCTGATCTATCATCGGTTATTATATGAGGTTGAGAGGTACATGGAGCCACAGCAAGTCTGGTCGAGTTTGGTTAGATAATGTTGTGTAATTTCACATGCTAAGCATAATAAAATATAAGTCTTAAGTCATGATAACATGGACGTCACCCATATTTCTATTTGCACTTAAATGATCCATAATTTGTAATTCTGACTAAAGGCATGGTTAGATAAAGTTTCCTACAATCAAGATGTACGAAAATACAACCCTTTTTAAAATATAATATGCTAAATTTCATTTTCTCTTTTGTTATCAAATCGAGGAAGTTCAGTTAGTGTGTGTTTGCATAAGACTCTCTATCTCTCCCTCCACATGTTTGAAATGTATATTTTTTGTGGATCCTCTCGCTTAGAAGAAGGACGAAGCGGGCTTAAAATAATGATGTCTAATTCCCCATTGTTGTAATATACATATATACTTGTACTTCGAATGGTATTTTATAAATTAAGATCGAGGTCGTCCACTAAAGAAATTTGATGAATAGATATATGAACCAAAGTTGAGGGCTCTTAATTAAAGATTTTCATATACCCACCGTTCAAGAAGAACAGATGATTTTAGTCAACTATTCTAGGTCTGATTGTAGGCAATATTTTGAAAATGTTATCAAAGGTTGAACCGGAGTATGGACCGGCATTCAATTCTTCTAGTTCGATTGACCCAACTGTTTATACCGATTGGTTAGAATAAAGAATGAAGTAAGAAAAATAAGCAATATTTGAAATGATGATTTTGAAAATGTTATGAGAGAACTCATTTGTAATATTTGCCCGCTTTAAAGTATTTTAAGAGTTCTAAAATGAGTTTTTTCCTGTCACTTGCAGGAGGCTAAATTGTCTAAATGGTGCGAGTAGAGACATGCTAATTTTCCAAGATCACCCTATTATTTTCAAGCCGCAGATTAGGCTACCAACAAGAAGATAGCTAAGCATAATGCCATGCAATGGAAAGAGACGGCACTTCATTTTTTTTTTTTACCATTGACTGTGCTGTTGCGACTTGGACATAGCCGGTTGCGAACAACGAGGGCTGGGGCCAGTGGTCCTGGTGGGTTGGGGCATCATCTGAAACTTACACATAACTGGTGTTGCAAGGGTCGATTACAGGGGCAACAACGAGAGATCCGTCAAGACATGGCTTTGCAAGCAATCTTGATGGTGATTACCAGCACTGTTCATGTGATTGCTATGAGCAGGTTTGCAATTATGGCCATTCCTTTTGCCAAGTGATAAGAGACACTAGACATCCGGTCCTGATAAAAAAAAAACATGTGAATATTGCGAAAGATGTGCTCTAACTGCATTTTCAATTTTCTTTTGGTCTTTGGCCAAAAAAATCCATACTTATGTTAGATTCAATAAGGTTCATTGTGGAAATGGACTTTTAAAGAATGCGATTATTTAGGATCTACATAATCATCTCCTTTACTGGCAATTTTCGCAAGATGAAAGCTTAATATTATCAAAGGCACTCGCTATAACAAAGAGTATTAAACTATTTAAGAATGACACACCTCTTCATAGCCTTAATGAGAAGCTGGTAAAGTAAAATTTTCACCATTTCTTTCTCCGGCAACAAGCTTTACAGCATATCAAATCACCAGTGCCTCTAGGAACATATTAGACAATATAATGACAGCTTCAACAGGAAGAGAACCCCAGACTCAACTATTCTGGATATTCTCAGGAAAGGATCCTAAGAAATGGTAACACTGGAGTACAAGATATAAAGCAATGAAAAGATTTGGCAAGTAACAACATGAAACAGGACATTTAATGAGAGATTTTGGACAGCTTACACTTTTAGAAGATAGATCTTTGTTTTCCAAACTAGGAACAAATGTCAATAGCAATCCTGGAAACAAAAGATTCCTCAACATGGATAATCAGTGAGTAACTGGGTTTGTCAACCCTACTTGTACATTTTTGTTAAGAAGCGACAGGGTCAAACTCCAACTTTTTCATGACCGAGTAAAATGTGGATGTTATCGTGATCCGTGAATCTCAAAAAGCCGGGGTGAGTGGTTCATGAAAGAATTCTACAAAAAAACTTGATCCAAGGCATTTTTCTCTCTCTTTGATGGTTTGACGATTTTCTAGCTTTAACTTATTGCAATTTAGAGAGAGTCTCACATCAGCATGGGTTATACTACCGTTGTGGTGAAAACATAGGGATATTAGAATGGCATCATGTCATGCCCCGAACCCCAAGCACGTGCACATCTCTCGGTAGTCAATTAAAAATGTGACGTCCCAATATGCGTCACCGACCCATTCATTTTATCTTTCGATTAAGCACATGTGGAATCGAATTAAATAAACACTCGGCCAACAAACAAACATAGGGATAGAAAAAACATGTTAGTGATTTTTCACAAACTATATTTTATAAACATACCAAGTTAACCCTAGGAGTTTATATACACAAGTCTATCTAAAAAAGAACTCCTAGGCAACCTACACCCTAAACCCTTCCGACTCGGGCTCTGGATCCTCCACGATACCGTCTGGGATGTCGATGTCCATGGGGTGACCTACTTCCCCATCTTCCGTCCCGACGGGCGGTCCATCAAAACCCTGCAAGGGACCCTCTTGAGCACCGTTGCGCTCGTTAATGAACCACGCCTTGAAGTGATGAGGTATCAGATGAAGTAGGCCCTCATCAACCCAAATCGTAGTCACCACTAACTCGCGAGTCTAGGTGGTCCCGGGGATAGGGAAGAAGGTAGACTCTGATTCCATGTCCCATGAAACCCCAAAATGAACTGGATGTATCTCCATACTAAGGACCTAAAAAATATTAACCACAATGGGGTAAGATAAATCTTAGCGAGTCAAAATCCTAAATCCCGATTAGGACGCAAATTCACCTCGAAGGCGGTCCTAAACACACACTAAACAAAAGTCACCTCGCCTCGGCACGTCCCTACATACTAGCGCATCACATATGCCATTATAAATACAACAAGCGTAATTAATAACTGAAACACATAATTTTCATCCTTCAAACATTTATATGGGTTCCGATTATAAGGTAAAATCGTTATGACATGTTCCATACCGTGCCACACAATTTTGCCCCATAATCAAGCGCAATAGCACAACCATTCAGGCATGTTCCGATTATTATGACCTATCGGCCATGGCTAGCTCAAAAGTCAGTGGTCATCCGGCGTAATCGGACATCATCTCGCTCCGTCGAGCATGGTAACGTCTAGAACCCCTGCCAAGACGACATTCCATAAAGGAGCATCGGTCTAGCCTCAAGTGCGACTTGACTTCCGGACCCCCGCCGGGCATCTGATAAAATCGGGCATCGTCCCCAAACTCCTGTTGGGTGACGGGTTTAATTATGTGACCACTCAAGCACATACTTAGCCAAGAACACCATACTTTGCGTTCAAATGTCTCGTTTTCAAATAATGAACTTGGTCAATTTTTCTTCCTATTGAAAATCTTGGTAAAAATAATTGTGCGTGGCTACGTATTCAAAAGCAAACCGTCAAACTTGGTACTCTCCTATTTTAAAACTCCACGGTTTTATATAGTACATAAAAGATTGGCGTCCAAAATCGACACCTATAATTTTTCCATTTAAAAGCCCATAAAACCGAGTTTTATACTAAAAATCCATAACTACCATCAAGCAATCAATTGCATATCATAGCACATGTGACAGACTGATTTTCTGCTTCTGTTTTTGATTGAATGAGTTGGGCTTTTCATCGACGCGCCTACAGTTTTTTTCTCTGAGCTGATCACTCACGAGATAACTAATCTATTAGGTGAAGTCGTTAAGGAATCTAAAAGCAATAGACTTGAGAATTCGATTACTCGACTGTGCTAATTTGCGAGGGTCAATATGGCACTGTTAAAATCGATTAGAGACCAAAGATAGGTCGATTCGACAAAGGCATGTGATTAAAGTGTGGGTGATTTCACCTAATTGCAAAATTCTCGTCGAACGGCACTAAACCGATTTTTCTATCATTTATGTATCATGTGCCCGTATTTAAAATCTTGAGATTTTCACTGCAATTGAGAGTTGCTTATGAGTTGAAGATGCACAATGTGGCTCAAAAATAATCTACCATGGGTCAATTGCGCTAAAAATTCCTAAAAGCCATCCGGTAGGTTAGGTCATGCTAAAATTGCGCCCGATTGAAATTAACCACGAAATTGAACTCGATTTCAGAAATTGAAAGTTCTATCATGTGATGATTTATTTTAGGAATGTTGACTCATCCTCTGAAGAATTTTGGGTGAGTCCGAATTTTCGGCGAAAAATCAAAATTGAATGATTCTGGACCGGGAAATTCGGAAGGCCGTAGCGTACTTTTGGCCATCAAGTTGGATCTTTTGGTAAAGAAAATTGTAGAATTTGAAGTGGGCACCTACCTTGGCAAGTTGGCCAATATTTTGAGGCCAATTGGAGAAGAATTGAATTGAATTGAATTTGGAAGGGAAATGTCTCAAATTCGTAGCCATGGGGGTGCAACATTTTGGGCATCTAGAGTGGCTTCTTGAGGAAGATTTGGAGAGGATAGGGTAGCTGATTTCAACCATGGACTTTGGGGCCTCTCTCATGATTAATTAGGATATTTTTGGAAGACTTTGGAGGCTTTGTGGTCCCCCTCCAGCTGCAGCTCTTCTCCTTCTTCTTCCTTGCTGCATTGATCTCCACTGTTGCTATTTTGGAGCTAGAAATCCATAGAAAGCAAGCAAAAGGCGAGCCCCTGCAGCCGTCAACTAGCCAAGCCGCCAGTGTCGCCGTTTGCTTGCCCAAGCTGCCACCGCATGCTGTCTCGCTCGCCTGCGCGACTCTAGCCCCGCACTGCCTCCTGCTCACTGCCTCGCGCTCGTGCGTCCGTCGTCTAGCCGCTATTCGTTGTCACCAAGTCCCTTCGCCGCCTGTCCAAGCTGCCATGCCACCTCCCGTCGACCTAACTAGCCTGGGTAGTCTCCGGCAGCCTCTTCGACCGGCTGTGGTAGAAGCGAAGCCGCAATAAACCGTGAGGTTTGCTAGGCTTTTTCGGGCCTTTCCAACTTGTTGGGCGTCGCCATATGCTCGTGTTTCGCTCGCCTTCGCATCACCGTCGCTGTGAACTCATCGGCTCGTTAATTCGGTGAGTTTACTTGCCAAACCTTAATTAGGAGGTTAATTATGCTTCTAGTAGGATTATATTATGCTAAGCTTGGTTTAGATGGTTAGTGTAGTTTAATTAGTGATTTAGTTGATTAATTAGGCTAATTAGGTGGTTAGATTATTGTATTAGGCTTAATTAGGTATTTATGTAATTAATTTGCATTATTTTAATTAAATTTGTAATTTATTTAATTATTTAATATTTTCCGGAAATTATATCGGGATAATCGGTCACCGAATTTCGTGCTGATTGTCGTGGTGTGATTAGTTTATGCAATTGAATGATAATTTGTGCAATTGAGTGATGATTGTGATTTTTATTTATTATTTCAAAAATATGAAATTTTTGTATTTAATTAGAAAATATTGGGTGTCGGGTTTTGACACCGAAAATATTTTTAAGTACTATAGCAAGTAGTGGGATTTTTAAAAGGAAAGATATCAATTTTTAAAGTTCAATCTCGACCGTGTACTCACACACGATTATTTTACCAGGTGTTTTTAATATGAAGAATATATGCCAAGTACATTATTTTAATTGAGGCACTTGAGTGCAAAGCACGATATCATTGGCCGGGATTGGATATGCATGGAATTGCTATGAGAAACCGTCACGAGCTATTAAGCCAGACAATGCTTCTTCGGGAATGCCCCAAGTCAACGGACGCCAGTCGCAGTGGAGGTTGGACTGATGCTTCCTTGTGAAATGCCGTCTAGATGTGGACGTTGCTGTGCTTGATGGTGCGAAACGATTGCTATGCTGGAAGACTGCTGACTGTTGAGTCGGTCATGGCCGTTGGGTCGTAATCAATTAGGATGCATGGATGATTGAAATTGACACGCCGGATTATGTGACAAAATTGTGTGGCACGGAATGTGATGTGTCATAACGAATTGGCCCTATAATTGGGATCCTTGGGATTGATTGAAATTGATTGAGACGTTCCAATTGATGTGTGCATTTACTATATGCATCTGTTATATGAATTGTACTGACGTGCAGGGATGTGCTGAGGCGAGGTGGGTCTTGTATGATGTGTGGTTAGACTGTCTTTAGGCATATTTCCTTCCTAATCGGGGTTTAGGGCATAAAATCGCTAAGACATTGTCTCACCCTGTCGTGTGTTTAACTTTTTAGGTCCGTAGATAGAGGCTCCTCCAGTTTGTTTTGGATAGCTGCGGGGGTATACGGAGCAGAGTACTGATGTCCTTGTCCCCAAGAGTCCCTAGCTTCATGAGCTCATCGTGATCACTATCTTGGTCGATGAGGGCCTACCATCGGTTTAGGGCGTGGTTCCGTCATGGGCCTAATGGGGTCCACGAAGGTCCCCTGTAGGGTTTCGACGTCCCCGCCATTATGGTCAACGCCGCTATTAGCGAGGGGGTAGTTGACCCACCTGACGGTGTTGTGGTAGACTCGGATCCCAAGTAGATGGTGCGACATTATGATTTTCCAATTCTATTTTCAATAAATTGAGACGGGCATTTTGTTGGCACGCATATAGTTCCTTTCCTTGAGCCGGCCACTCATGTGAAAACTAGTCTATCAGGTGAAGCCGTTAAGAGATTCTAATGCATCAGACTCGAGAATTTGATCAGGAAGTGACCTTTTGACCGAGTTAATCTGCAAGGGTCATTACGACACAATTAAAAATCGATTAGAGACCGGAGATAGGTCGACTCGACAAGGGCATGTGATCAAGTGTGGGTGATTCCACCAGATTGCACAATTCTTGTCGATCGGCATTGGACCGACTTTTTTGTCGATTGGGTACCCTGTGTTCGTATTTGAAACCTTGAGATTACCCCAACAACCGAAAGTCGCCAATGTGTCAAAGATGTACATTGTGGGTTGAATTGATCAATCACAGGTCAAATGCATGAAAATTTTTAAAAGCTGCCCATTAGATCAGGACGCGCTAGTATCATGCCGAAGTGAAATTAACCGTGAAATTGAGATCGAATTCAGAAATTAGAAGTCATGGTGTGTCACAAATCATTTTAGGATCATTGACTCATCTTCGGAAGATTTTTCATGCAATCGGAGTTTTTCAGCATTAGTCAAGAAATGGTTAATTTGGCTCGAGAATTTAGAAGGCTAGCTTTTGGTTGTGCTTTTGGGACTTAAGTTGGTTCTATGGACGAGTGAAGATGTGAATTGAAGTGTGGTGACATTAGATTAATTTTATGGACTTCAATTTGATTCAATTGGAAGAGAATCGAATGGAATTGAAGAAGTTGTAGTACAAGATTTTATGCCTCGGCGGAAAATGAAATTGAACCTATTAGAAGAGGTTGTGGAGGATTGAGATAGTGGACTGTGACATCACAAGTGATGTCATGGTGTGGGGGCAAGAGAGTGGCTAGGATGTTGACAAGTGGAGGGTGTACAATTGCTTCCAAAAAAGTACCTCACATCACTCTCCATCATCTTCTTCTCCAATGTTTGAAACTGGTTGAAGGGGGGGAAGATCGTGCGAACTAGAGCCAGCCAACAGCTTGACGGAACCGCCAGCTCGAGCTTGTTGCATGTTCACCGGAGGTCGCGCTGTCGCCGCCCGTTTGCGCACGTCGTCCCGCTTGCCATTTGCTGCTCCGCCTTTGTCCGAGCTCTTTGGCCGTCGTCCACTGTAGTCAAGTGTCCAGACCATCGTCCGTTGCTCAGCAACCTACTAACCATCGCCGAGCCGTCACGAGCCGTCATCCTGCTCGCCAGAGGACTGTGCAAGCCGCTTGAGCTTCCGTCGGTCCTCCTCCGTCCAACCAGCTGTCATGCAACCTCCTTCCAACCGAGATTTGTCGATCGCCTCGCCGTTCTCTTCGCCGGAGACTCATCGGAAAGCGATTCTGGTGAGTTTAGCTCACTAAATCTTGATTAGAGGGTTAATGATGCCTTGAGTGTGTTTAGCTTAGGTTGATTGAGATAAGGTGGTTAGATTAGTTTATTTAGTTGTGGATTAGATTAAGGTGTTTAATTAAGTTAAAGTGTGTTTAATTTAAAGCTAAGTAGGTTTATTTTAGTATAAGCCTTGATGTGACTTAAAAGATTTTTTTTTATTTAAATAAATGTTTCAAAATTATTGGATTATTTAATAATATATTATATTCCAAAAATTATTAAAATATTATTATATAAAAAAATTTCGAAAATTATTTCGACCTCAATTGCTCAAAATTTCATGCCGATCGCTTCTTTGTGTATTTATAATTTAAATTTGATGAGTGGATAATGCAAATTGAGTGCTAATTGTGAAAAATATGGATTTTATTTAGAATATTCAAAGTGTCGGGTTTGGCATCGAAATTGGATTTTTAAGGATTAACATTGTAATTGGAGTATTTGAGTGAAATACAAAGTATCGGGGATCAATATTGAATTGTCGTGTGCTGGTTGAAAGACTCGGGTTGCAGTAGTGGCTAGGCCAACTGGACCTTTATTCCATTAGAAACGCCGTCAACATAGTGACGAAGCTCGGGTCGCAGTAGAGGCTAGGCCAACTGGACCCATGCTCCTTCGGGAATGCCATCGACGTAGTGACGAAGCCACGCTCCAAGGGGGGAGGCGATTGAATAATAATTGTAACGCTTGCTGTGATTGTGAATTATTTGAAATTGATTGTGTTCCGATGGTTTAAGTTCTTATTACTACCTGTGATTGAGTGATATAAACTATACTAACTTGCAGGAAGGAAATAAGACGAGGTAAGTTTTTTGTGCTGTGTGGCTAGATCACTCTTGGGCGTATTTTCTTTCTAATAGGGGTTTAAGAGGGGTGAACTTGGTGAGACAATGTCTCACTCCGTTGTGGGAAAATATTACAGGGCCTTAGATGGCAGGACCTCCGGAGAAAAATGGCATCCCAGTGCAAATTGTCGAGCAGGTGCATAGTTTTCCTGACCCTGGAAGTCATTGGGTCTACGAGCTAATCAGGTCCACCGTATGAATGCTAGTACGAGCACTTAGAGAGGGTGAATAGGTGCAAAAACAAACTTTTGCAAAGTAGTGTAAAACTTTACTTTTAACCGAGTCTATTTCACGGTAGACTTTAAAGTGGAAACAAGACTCTAACAATTAAATAAAGTTACGAGTAAAGTAAAAGAGTTTAGGGAAGAGAATAAGAACACAAGATTTATAGTGGTTCGGCTTAATCCAAGCCTACGTCCACTTTCCCGCACTGACAGCCCACCGGCTGGATTTCACTATGAATCAAAAGAGTCGTTACAATATCACGTCATTGATTCCACAGTGTAAAGACTCTACTATACTTCTTCAAGGTTTCACAAATGTATAAAATCTCTTTTGAGTACAAGTTTACGCTTAACAAAATGAACTTGCAAAGAGCAAGGAGCTTCAGACTTTGGAATTTATCTATCGCGCACACACTCAAATAACTGGAACGTCTTCCTTATATACTTCTCTATGCCTTCATACCCGTTGGCACTTTCTAAAGGAGCTCTTCCAATCTACCCATTGGATAGAATCAATTAGGGAGATCTCGAGGTATTTAAGGAATATGACGATAGCCCACCAATCCTGCTCGCCCATACAATCAAGATCTAGGTTTCCATAAGTAGAACTTTTCAAGTATGCTTTGCCAATCAACGGATCTAAATTACCCGAATAAAAACGAATAAAGATTCTGAGATGCTATATCCAGCCGAGAGATCTTATTTAGTCGATAGAATCAAATCCTTAAAGAAATACTCAACTCTGGATAAGTCTTCTTCGACGGTCTAGAAACTGTCAATGAGGGTAGACTTTGAATCTTGAGTCTAGTGATTCGGCGGTCTTCAGACTTTGATGAAAGAGTCTACAAGTCTTCATACTAGACTAATGGAAACTCAGCTTCAAAACAAATATGGAAGTTTTCTCCAACAATCTCCCCCTTTTTGATGGTGACAAAACTTTCCTGCAGATTTGGATATTTTTGACCTGCAAGACAATACTCAAGCAAACATGGATATCTCACAAAAGAATAACTGTCTTAGTAAAGATAGTAATAAATCTGCATCCACAATAAATAAGTTAGTCCTGTTAAAAATAACTATCTTTACCATGAAATACCAACAATGCTTAAGATATTGCAGCAAACATTTAAACTATCAAACAATCTAAATCCAAATCTAGTCACAACCAAGCATCCAAACAAAAGTAAAGTCATTCAAAAGTAAAGTCAAACAAGAGTCAAGTCTTAAATCTGCACCATCTCCCCCCTTTTTGTCAGCATTAAAAAGGTAGAGATGAAAAGAGAATGAAATTAGGATTGCTTTGGAACGTGAACTAGCTGGAAATCTCCCATCGACTAGACAATCCCTTCCAGCCTTTTCAAATCCTCCTTTAGTTGAGCCACTTCTTCACCCTTGGCATTAGCTTGAACTTGAAGAGCAAGGACATGAATTTGATCATGCAAAGAAACTGAAGAGGCTTGTTCTGCATTATGCAAGTTCTGGACTTCACATCCTAGGGCATAAATCTGGCCTCGCATCTCCATAAGAATATTAAGCAGTCTTTGAAAGTCTGTTGTATTATCAATTTGAGTGCTTGCCTTTGCATGATCAGTAGGAGTATTAGCAGATGATGGCAAGTCAACATGAGCACCCAGATTTGGCGATGAAGCCTCATGACCTTCCTCAGGAAATTAAGAGGCATAGATGTCTTCTGGATCTGCAGGTGAACAGCTAACATCTTCACTAGTAAAAGCAATTGAAGAGGTACCTCTTTTCTCAGCAACTCCCCCTGCTTCATTGTCTTTAGGCGGTGAGAAGTACTCTTCATGCTCTGTTTCGTTTGGTTCACCTCTGCCTTCTTCTTCTTCTGCAATCCTTTCTTCCTCTGCTTCTTTTCTCATCGATCCTCTCTCTCCACTCCTTTGCTCTTCTTCTTCTTTGTCCTGATCCTCTCTCTCCTCTGTGTTTGGAACAGAACCTTGTAGGTTTCTCAATGCAAGAGCGGAAATGGTGATTTCGTCCTCATCTTCTTCATTCTCCAAGATGAGTGCTCTTCTTTTCCTGGATGGAGCAGTCATTGGCTCTTTCCCTTTCTGTTTTGTAGCCGAAGAAACTTGGTGAGTCTTGACAGGCGTTTTCTCCTTCAATCGCTCTAATGCTTTGTTCAGCTCTTTCAGTCCCATTTTGAAAACCATTTTCAGTCCCACCACCATTTGTTCACAGGAATGAACACATAGAATCTTGGGAGATTGAATATTGAAATGTCTGAATAGCTTTGTAACAAGTGCTAAGTAAGGAAGTTGGCCATTGTCTTTCACCATCGTTCTATACATGTGAAACATGATTGTGTGAGGCAAAGAGAACTTCTTGCCAGGATTGATTGCATATATTAGCTTTGCTCCTGAGTTGGAGACGTCAGTCTTCGAAGTTGATTTGGGTCTAAGGAAATTGATCACGATCTTGTGAAGCAAAATATTTGAGGCATTCATCCTCAAGTACGAAATTCTTCCTTCTGCCATTCCATCCCGAACAAGCTCTACCATCGCACGACCAACAGACACACTAATTGATTGGAATGCCCCTCGCTCTACTCCAATCACATTTGCTAATGTGTCCATGTCAACGATATAATCCTGGTCTCGAACACTAAAAGAAAATCTATTCACATCCAAAAAACTTAGATTAGAATAGAAGTACGCAGTGAGTTTCGGATGAGCCACCGTTGATTCAGAGCAAAATTATTCAAGATGAAGCTCGCAGTTTCACATTCAGAGAATCAAGAAAATCAAAGTCCACACTTCTTGGGTTGATCACCCCTCACTTTAGCAACTTAGAGTAAAGTTGCCTGTGTTTATTCGAGCGAAACAAATTTGTCATTTTGCTTCGAATATTTCCCCCAACACCCATTCTAGGCGTAAAGTGAGTATACATTTTGTCATCATCATTCCCATCAGGCTGACTAAGACCTTCAACACATGGATGGCTTGGAATATTCGCAAATGCTCGTTCTGTCGACCTCGCAGGAACAACTCCTAAACGTTCCATTGTTCAAAAAAAGTGGGTTTCATTTCGATACCCTTTCTCTTTCAAAAACTCATTAATATAGTTCAAGGGAGTGCCTCCCTTCTTCAAGGCAGAATGAAGTTTAAAGATAAAAGCGGGCTTTTGAGATCTTATGGGTTCTGCGCCTTCAATGATTTCTTCCTCCACTCTATGATCAATATCCTGAGGTCTAGCTTGAGGAGATTGATGCGGTTGAGAATGTTGTGAGCTCTGCTGCTGTCTTGGAGATTCTTTTTCCTCGGTGAGGTCAAAATGCATAGGACCCTCACGCATGTGTTGTGGTCCCATGTTCACAATCCTTGAAGACTTTCTTTGGGAAGACATTCTCACAGTCTTTGAGAGATTTCAAACTCGATTTGCGAAAAAGGTGAGAGCTTTGAGGATTAAACTAGAGAGTAAAAGTGAGAAAGTGATGTTCTGTGCTTTTAGGGTTTGTGAGGAAGACGATCAGTATATAAGGCAATCGAAAAGAGGTATACGGAACGACGTAAAAGGAAAAATAGAAAATGCCTTTTCAAAAAATAACTGCCTTTTTGAAAAAAAAAATAGATTACCGTCTTTTCAAAAGATAACTTCTTTTTTGAAAAGGAATGCTTGCAATAATCATGAAAATTGGGGAAGATAACACCAATCAATTACAGATTAATAGATGTATGTACGTTTTCGAGATTTTATCCGTGAGATAAATTTCTAAAACAAAAATAACTTACAATCGTAAATCTTGATCTTCTGAGTCTGAGTATCTTTAGACTTTTATCCCTGAGTCTGAACTTCTTCAGACTTTAAGATATTGAGTCTGGAACGAATAAGCTCGAATTGATTTTTCTCTAGAGGCTTTGTAAAGATGTCCGCTAGTTGATTCTTTGAGTCAATGAATTGAATCAAGACTTTTCCATTTTGAACATGGTTTCTAATAAAATGATGTCAAATCTCTATACGCTTTGCTCTTGAATGAAGAATTGGATTTTTGGTAAGATTAATCGCGTTGGTGTTGTCACATTTGATCTCAGTGCATGAGTTTTCGATTCCAAAGTCTCTTAACTGTTGCTTTATCCACAAAATTTGTGAACAACAACTTCCAAGAGCCACATACTCTGCTTCTGCTGTTGAAAGAGCTACAGTACTTTGCTTTCTTGAAAACCAAGATACTGTCCTGTCCCTAAGTAATTGACAAGTGCCCGAGGTGCTTTTTCTATCAACTCTGCATCCTGCTAGGTTTGCGTTTGAATATCCAAGGAGAGTAAAGTCTCATTCTTTAGGATACCAGAGACCTAAATTAGAAATAGATGCAACGTATTTGATGATGCGTTTTGCAGCACTTGAATGAGATTATTTGGGATTTGATTGAAATCCGACACAAATACAAACACTAAAAAAAATGTCAGGTCTAGAAGCAGTAAGATAAAGAAGTGACCAATGATACTCCTGTGTAGCTTCTGGTCAACTTTTTTTTCTCCTTCATCTTTATCCAGCTTCGAGGAACTTGACATTGGTATATCGGTCTTTTTGCAATTCTCCAAGCCGAACTTTTTAACAAGTTTTTTAGCATATTTTTCTTGGTGAATGAAAATTCCTTCCTTCAATTGTTTTACTTGAAGTCCGAGAAAGAAGGATAATTCACCCATCATGCTCATTTCAAACTCATCCCGTATAGTCTTAGAGAATTTCTTACACAGATTTTCGTTAGGTGATTTAAAAATAATATTATCAACATAAATTTGAACAAGTAAAAAGTTTTTGCTTTCTCTTTTGATAAACAATGTAGTATCTACTTTACCTTTAACAAAGTCATTTTGGATTAAAAACTTACTTAATCTGTCATACCAAGCTTGAGGTGCTTGCTTTAAGCCGTATAACGCCTTTTTTAGTCTGAATACAAAGTCTGGTTTCCTTGGGTCTTCAAAACTGGGAGGTTGTTCCACATAGACTTCTTCTTGGATAAATCCATTTAAGAATGTGCTTTTGATGTCCATTTGGAATAACCTGAAATTCTTATAACAAGCAAAAGTAAGTAATAATCTAATTGCTTCTAACCTTACTATTGGTACGTAAGTCTCATCATAGTCTATCCCTTCTTCTTGTGTATATCCTTTGGCCATGAGTCTTGCTTTGTTTCTTATGACTTTTCCTTTCTCGTTCATCTTGTTCCGGAAAATCCATTTAGCTCCAATAATAGATTTACCTTTTGGTTAGGAGTCAATTCCCAAACATCATTGATACTGAATTGCCTAAGTTCTTCTTGCATAGCTTCAATCCAGCTTTCATTGGTTAAAGCTTATTTTATGCTCTTTTGTTCTATTTAAGAAATAAGAGCCACAGCACTAGACTCTTCACGCCTTTTGGATCTTGTATGAATTTCTTCATTAATGTCATCAATAATGAGTTCTTTGGGATGACTAGACTTGTGCTTCTAGTTGCTGGTTGGTTTGTCAGACTGTTGATCTTTTTCTTCATTTGAATCTTCAACGATCATTCGTTGCTGATCTTCTGAAGTCTGAGCTGCTTCTAGATATTTAGACTTTGTAGAGTTTGGAACAAGTTCAGATTCTTCAGATTGAGACTGAATTGATTGATTTTGTATAAAGTTTTGAAATTTGACATTCATCAATTCCTCCACAAATTGAGTCTTTTTGTTGTATATTCTATAAGCTTTGCTGGTGATTGAATATTCAAGGAAGATGCCTTCGTCTGATTTTTCTTCAAACTTACCAATTCAATCATTTACATTTTTCAATATAAAACATTTGCATCCAAACACATGAAAATAAGAAACAATTGGCTTATTTCCTTTGAACAACTTATAAGGAGTTTTCTCCAGAATAGGCCTTAAGAAAACTATATTAATAATGTAACATGCTGTAGAAACTGCTTCAGCCTAAAAAGATAGGAAATGTTACTTTTAATTAATAATGTTCTAGCCATTTCTTGCAACGATCTATTCTTCCTTTCCACAACTCCATTCTGTTCTGGAGTGTATGGTGAGGAGAACACATGCTGAAAACTAGATTCATCACAGAATTTAGCAAAGTCTTGATTTTCAAACTCACCTCCATGGTCTGTTCGTATACTTGAAATAACATACTTTTTCTCATTTTGAACTTTCTTAGCAAATTTTATAAAATAAGAAAATGTTTCAAACTTACTTGTCAGGAAATATACCCAAGTGAATCATGAATAATCATCCACTATTCCTAGGCAATATTTCTTACCTCCAATGCTCTAGGTTCTGGTTGGTCCAAAGAGATCCATATGCAAGAGCTGCAGTACACGATTAGTGGAAACTTGATTGATTGGTTTGAAAGAGTTTCTAACTTGTTTTCCCAATACACACGGTGTGCATAGTTCAGATTTTTGATATGTCAGGTTGGGTAGTCCACGAACAAGCTTCTTTGCAAAGATCTTGGCTATTTGCTTCATGTTGATGCGGCCAAGTTTTCTATGCCAGAGATTAGCTTCCTCTTGAATTGAAATTAGACATTGAGATTTTTCTGGTTTGATATCCAAGAGATATATATTCCCATGTCTTCGCCCCGTGAATGTTTGAGAGGAGTCTTTATCGGTTCCTAAACATATTTATTCTTGAAAGTTGATTTTGTAACCTGTGTCGCATAGTTGGCTGATGCTTAGCAAGTTGTAGTTGAGTCATTCCACTAAGGAAACGTTACTGATTGTGAGACTTCCAATCTTTACGGTTCCATATCCCACAATTCTGCCTTTGCTATTTCCTAAAACAGAAACTTTTCCACCACTAACTTGCATAAGTTTTATGAAACAACTTGAGTCTCCTGTCATATGTCTTGAGCATCCACTATCCAAGTACCATTTAACCTTTTTCTTGATAGTAACCTGCATTTAAAAAAGAAACTCAAGCTTTCTTTGGTACCCATACTTTTTTGGGTCCAATGGAGTTAGTGCAATATACAGTCTTTGCCCAAACCTTCTTAACGGGTTTCCAAATGATAGGACATTCTTTCTCAAAATGTTATGAACTGTTGCACTTAAAACATTTGAGAGCACTGCGGCCTACAGGTTTTACAAAGACTTTTTGGAAATGATTTCTATAAAAATCTTTTGTAAGTCTTTGTTTAATTCTTTCCTTTACTTTTGGAAAATCAATTAGAGGAATGGTTTCAGCAGTCATTCGCAAACCTGATTTGTTAACGTAAGGTCTTTGTGCTGAAAGAATCTTTTCTAATTTCTCAGATACTATAGAAAACCTTTTTGAAATACTTGAAATATCATTTTTCAAAAGTGCATTTTCTTTTGAAAGAGAGTCTGCATTTTCTTTCAAAGTAATAACACTTTTATCTAAATTTTCGACTTTTTCTTTCCAAACAATCTCTTATAGCTTCAGTGCAAAATTTTCCATTTTTAGTTCGGAAATCCTCTTGGGAGAGGTTTTGAGACTAAGACACAATTCCTCAATATATTTATAGACTTTAGTAGGAATTTTAAAATTACTTACCTCGATTTCACTGTCTCGAGTCTGAGTCTATCTCGTAGTCTCGAATCTGATTCGATTGTGCCATTAGACAAATATTAGCATAATTCATCATCACTCTCTTCACACTCGGTATCACTCCAAGCTTTTCTGTATTTCTCAGCTTTTCCTTTATTTTTCTTCAGTAAGGAACAGTTGGGTCTGATGTGTCCCTTTTTCTTGCATTCAAAACAAATCACATCTTTATTGGATTCATCATCCTCAGCTGATTTATTTTGAAACTTTTGAGAACTCTATTTCTTTCAATTGAATCTTCTTCCCTTTTTGTTCAGTTTTCTGAACCTTCTTATCATGAGAGCAAGCTCTTTATCGTCCATATCGTCTTTTGAATCTATAACATCATAATCATCATTAGATTTTAATGCAATAGATTTTTTACCTTTGGGATCCTCATCTTCATTGATTTGCTCCACTTCATAAGACTGAAGAGTGTCAACCAATTCGTCAACAAAGAGTGACATTATCCTTTGTGTCTTTCTTATTGAGGTCTTTACGTGATTCCAATCTTTGGAAAGTCTACGCAATAACTTGTTAACTTTCATGGGTCAAGAGATTGGTTGACCTTGATACTTAAGACGTGACATCCTGAAATTCGACCCCGTTTCAATAAAGTGAAATGGGCATGTCGTCAACGTGCCTATGGTCATTTTTCTCTGAGCTGATCACTCACGAGTTAACTAACCTATTGGGTGAAGCCGTTAAGGGATGTATCTGCAGTAAAATCCCTAAAAGCTACTCAATTGGTTGAATTGGACTAAAATCGCGTTTAATTGATTATAACCATGAAATTTAATTTGGTTTCTGGAATCGAATATTCGAGCGTGTCACAATTCATTTTTAGGATCCTGTCTCATCGTTTGTCAAATTATTGACGAGTCCGAAATTTCAATAAAGAAATTATCGGAGGAAAAAAAATTGAAGACCGAAAGAAAATAGAAAGGGAAAGAGAAAAGAAATAAAATAAGATTGAGGGTATTATTTTATTTTATTTTTTTTCCTCTCCCTCTCTCTTTCTTTCTCTCTCCTCTCTCTCTCTCTCTCTCTCCTCTCCCCCCCCTTCGTGCGAGCATCCCCACCAACCGAATGCCCCCTTGCCAATTTTAAATTGGCTTTTCTCTCTTTTGTTTCTACTTTTGACTAGTCAAAAGAAAACCCTTCTTCTTATCTCTTCTTTCTCTCTTCTTCTCTCTCCTCTCTCTTCTCCCCCATTTTCCCCCACGTGACCGAACCAACTCCTTTCTTCTTCCCCTCTTGTTCGTGAAAAACCAGAAGCTGAAGAAGAACGGAAGCAACAGCTTGCCGAAGCCGTCGCCGCCGCACTGGAGCCGGACCGCTGCCCGCACCGCACGCCCGCGCACGCCGCGTGTTCCGCCGGCCGTCCCTCGCGCCCAGGCGTGCTCCCCCGTGTGATCCAGCCGCTGCCCAGCCTCTGTCCAGCCCTCGTCCAGCCACCTCTGGCCGCCGTTTGAAGCCGCCGGACCTCCACCGGCCCTCCTCGGAGCTCCGCCCGCTCTCTCGAACCCTTCTCCGCCCCTAACCATCTTTGTTTTCCCCTGTTTCGCAGCCAACCAGCAACCCACGAAGTGGGTTTCCAGCGGCTTTAGGCCCGCTTTTGGGCCGTTTCCGGGCCCCGAACCCGAGCCATGCTTTGGGAAGAATCGTTCCTCATGTCTTCCCCGTCGAATTGATACGTTTTGCGCGCGATTCCGGTGAGTAATCTCACTAATCCCGGATTAGTTGGCTAATTATGCTTAAGGTTGGTTTAGTTTTAATTAATTAGGTTTAGGTGGTTAGATTAGTATGGATTAGTGTTTATTAGCCAATTGTGATGCGAATTAGACAAATTGATTGTGCAATTAGCTAGTAGACGTGGTCTACTATTTATTGGAAGTGTCTCGGGATTTTTCCCGACCCTTAGTGGGCTCCAATTAGGCTTTTAGGGCCTAAGTGGAATTTTTGGTATTTAAATATTAATTTTCGGAATTAAATTAAATAATTATTTATTTTCCGAAAATTCAACTGGGATGGCCCGAGACCGGAATATTATGCTGATGACCGTGGTGAAGTCCGTTTATTTAATCGGGCTTTATTTTGAGCTAAATCGAATTTTTAATATTAATTAATTAATTTTCGAAATTAATTAATTAATTAATTATTTTCCGAAAATTCAATTGAGATGGTAAATGACCAGAATATTATGCTGATGACCGTGGAGAAGTCCATTTATTTAATTAGGCTTTATTTTGTGCTAAATTGAATTTTTAATATTTATTAATTAATTATTTTTTGGAAATTAAGATTGAGATGGCCGACAACCGAAATCTCGTGCTGATTGTCATGGCGCAGTTCATTTATTTATTTGAGCTATACATTGCATGGAATTAAATAAATTGTGATGTTTTAGGGATTTACCCTAAATTGATTTGGAATTGATTGAGATTGAATGATTGATGGGTAGATGGTCGCATATGTTTGTTTAGCATTTATAATGCTTTAATGAGTTGTAAAGTGGATGGAATTATGAGAGTGGACTGGAAATACTCTGAGCTATAACTGATCAAACACGGTGTACAGGCCTACGTGGTTCGGTGACTAAGGAAGTCACTGGCGAAAACGGTGCCTTAAAGGACGCACGTAACTGTCTATTGAATACATGATTATAGGCATGCGTGGTTCGGTGATGTGGGATATCACTAGCGAAAACAGTGCCTTAAAGAACGCACGCAATTGTCTATTGAACAAATCATTGTAGGCATGTGTGGTTCGGTGATTTGGGATATCACTGGCGAAAACGGAGCCTTAAAGAACGCATGCAATTGTCTAGTGGATACGTCACCTTGGCGAACTTGACGCCTGAGAGCATTGATGTGGCTCTGTGGCCGACTACTCGATGGGAGGATATATGGTGTGGAATCAATGACCTAGAATGGTCCGTTTGATATGTAATCAACTGGTTCGATTTGTTTGGAATAAATGAGTGCCTATTGTGAATTGTGCCGATTTGCAGGTGGGATCTGAGGTCAAGGTAAGTCATCTGCCCTATGCGTGTTTAGGCAGCCTGTAGTATAATAGTTTACTAATCGGGCCTTAGTGGGGTAGAACTCGCTGAGACGTAATCTCATCCCGGTTTGGGGAAATCATTTCAGGACCCCGTTGAGGAGCTGAGGAGGAATCTAAGAAGGAGTACTTTGCAGTGAAACTTAAGGAGAAGAATTTTTGGAAAAAGATAATCCCGAGATGGGCCTTGAGTACAGCCCGGGTGAACTGAAATTCTATCTTCTTTTGAGATCTCCAGTTTGATGTAAATAGAGATAGAGTAAAAAGTTTTGAAGTACTCTGGTTTGTGTTTTGTATAAAAGTTTGGTTATAAGTTTCAATATGAAAAATATGGCCCTGCTTTTCTATCCCATCGTTTTATTGTATGGGGATTTTAACTGCTTCCGCATGTGCTTAGTAAATGAAAAGGTCGGCGATACATAGTCCTGGGATATCGCATTATAAAATCGACCAAGTGAGAAGGATGTGTGTGTGCCCGAGGATCAGGGCGTGACAAAGACCATTCACGATTTTTGTAAAACGACTAAACATGTCAGTGATAGATTCTTCTGGTTTCATCTTGAATGTTTCATATTGACTAAGCAGAATATTGATTATGGTTTTTTTCACTCGATCGGTTCCTTCATAGGTGATGTGCAATCTATCCCAGACTTCTTTAGCTGTTACACAAGAAGATATTCTGTTATATTCAGTAGGAGATACTACACAATATAAAGAATAAATTGCTTTTGCATCAAAAGCTTGTCTCTTGGTTATCTTTTCTTGAGTCATCTCGCTGGACTCAACAGCTACTTTTCTCCTTTCTGAGACTGTTGTAGTTTTAGGAATAATTCCTTTTGTCTACCACATCCCATTCAAGAGGGTCTTTCGATCTTAGGAATGCCTTTATTTTGTTTTTCCATATATTGTATTCCTTCCCATCAAAGTAAAGCGGTCTAGTGTCGCTTTGCTCTTCAACCAAACATGGAGCCAACATACTAGCCATGGATCGTTAACTCTTAAGTAAAACACTTCAATTTAAATGAGTACATAGGCTCTGATACCAATTGTGAATGCTAGTATGAGCACCTAGAGGGGGTGAATAGGTGCGAAAACAAACTTTTGCAAAGTAGTGTAAAACTTTACTTTTAACCAGAGTCTATTTCACAGTAGACTTTAAAGTGGAAACAAGACTCTAACAATTAAATAAAGTTACGAGTAAAGTAAAAGAGTTTAGGGAAGAGAATAAGAACACAAGATTTATAGTGGTTCGGCTTAATCTAAGCCTACGTCCATTCTCCCGCACTGACAGCCCACCGGCTGGATTTCACTATGAATCAAAAGAGTCGTTACAGTATCACGTCCTTGATTCCACAGTGTAGAGACTCTGCTATACTTCTTCAAGGTTTCACAAATGTATAAACTCTCTTTTGAGTACAAGTTTATGCTCAACAAAATGAATTTGCAAAGAACAAAGAGCTTCAGACTTTGGAATTTATCTATCGCGCACACATTCGAATAACTGGAACGTCTTCCTTATATACTCCTCCATGCCTTCATATTCGTTGGCACTTTCCAAATGAGCTCTTCTAATCTACCCGTTGGTTTCTTGCTTCCTATCATGTAAGTTTTGTCAGGGGTTTCTTAGTACGTTCCGCATGTGCATAATAAATGAAGGGGGTCGTCGACACTACTTGGGAATGTCGCATTTACATGACCATGGCGGGTTGTTCACGTGTCTCGGGGTTTAGGGCATGACAGATAGGGTTCAAGGTAGGATTAGCTAGGTAGTCCCTTTTTGAGACCGTGACTTTTGTATATACCCTTATAAGGCCGACCTGCTTGTTTATAAAAGTGTGTTTGTGAAAATCTATTGTCCTGCTTTTCTATCCTATGTTGATTGTTGTCTGGAGATTGTTTATTCCGCTTTCGCTTGTGCATGAATCGAGTTGGGTCGATGAGGGGTCCTGGCAACATCGCAAATTTTATCGATCATCGAGGGATGTGCGTGCGCTTGAGGTTCGGGGCATGGCATCCCTGCCCGAAGTGGTATCAGAGCTGGTTAGTGTATGGAGTGATAAGGTGATAAGGGTTATGGGATAGTTAGTAGGAAAGTCATTTTATTATGTTGATGCAAGTGATTGATAGTTGGTTGGTAGCTTGTGCGTGGAGATCACTCAATTTCTAATTCTGTATGGAATTGGAAAGTAGGTTTTAGAGAGTCTGCGAGATGAGTGATCAAGAGTAGAGAACTCCTAGGAAGAGGGCAGTAGCCCCTGTGACTCTGGGTTAGACGCTAACAAAGGTCGGTACTCGAGGTGGCCGAGGTAGCGTGTAGGCTCAGGCCAGCGCAAGTGTGATAGTGTCGCCGCCGGTCGGTGCTGGTGTAATAGCCCCTAACGATCCTAGAATCGATGGGATCGTTCAGGCGCTCAAGACTCTAGGGAATCTAATAAGGGCAGCAGGCCTAGAATCAAGTCGCCGCCACTACCACCGCCGCTACAACTGCCACTACTGCTGCTGCCAATGCTTCCATTGCTGCTACCGCCGCACCTGCTGAAGTTCCACCTGGGAATGTGGTTGTTGAGAGGCCTATGCACAAACTTGTCGAACAATTCCTGAAGCTGAACTCGCTGCGGTTCATAGGTGTAGGGGACCCTGAGGCTGCAACACTCTAGGTCCAAGATTTGGAGAAGACCTTTGCACTGCTGATGTGCATCGAGGAAGAGAAAGTTGTCATTGCAGTATATCAGTTGCAGGGAAACGCAAGTACCTGGTGGAGGGCCACCAAAGGCAGGGTATTCCCAAAAGGCGTGGTTCTGGTGTGGAACCCCTTCCTTGGAGCCTTTAATGGCAAATATTTTTCTGATAGTGTAAGCGAATAGAAGATGGAGGAATTCCAGCGCCTTCATCAAGGTCTGATGACAGTGGATTAGTATGAGGCCAAATTTGCAGAGCTATCACATTATGCCCTGAGGCTGGTAGAAAATCTAGAGGACAGAGCTAGGAGGTTCAACCAATGGCCTCAGACCAAAGTTGAAGAATCTGCCGGTACTGTTCAACCTAAAAGACTACAACGATTTGTATGAGCGGGATCAGTTGATAGAGAGGAATTTGAACAAACAAGCCATTGCATTTGGGTTGTGGTTTGATTCGAACATGGATGGTAATAGGTTTGGGAAGAAACCTATGGTCGGAGGGAGGTACCCTATCCCGCCCAATAGGAAGGGTGGGGTAGGCAAGTCAGCATCGAGCCATAATGGAGTCTGTCGTTTCTGTGGGAGGCAGCAAGGATCAGCCCTATGTCGTTCTGCGACGAGTGCTTGTTATGGGTGTGGCCAGTAGGGCCATCAGGTCAAAGATTGTCCGCGCAGACCAATGGGACCACAACAGTTGCCACCATTGCCACCGATGGGTCAGAACAGGGGATATGCGCCACCGAATGCACCACAAGTAGGACTGAACCGGCCGCTAGCTCAGGGAAGGGTGTATGTTGTCACCCGGTGATAGTTAGAGGACTCGCTTGATATGGTCACATGTATTGTTTTACTATACGACCATGTTGCTTATACTTTATTTGACCCAGGTGCTACTCATTCGTTTATAACTGAGCAGTTTGTTAAGCTAGTAGGGTTGAGTCTTGAATTGTTGGAGTTAGTGGTTAGTATATCTACACCGTTAAAGGATAATGTGTTGTTTACGGTAGGTTGTTCTGGTTGCAAGTTAGTGATTGGTGAGTGAGAAGAAAATATAGATTTGATAGTCTTAGCCATGTATGATTTTGATGTGATAATTGGCATGGACTGGCTCACTAAGTAAAGAATTAAAATGGACTGTTATTGTAAAGCAATTCAGTTTAACCCGTTAATGGGTGAAAGATTCGAGTTTATTGAGAGTCGATGAGGACTTTCAATTACCTTAATCTCGTCGCTTAAGGCAACCTGTTTGTTAGACGGGTGTTGTCAATGTTACTTGGCAACTGTCGTGGATACGATAGTTGAGGAGCTAAAGATCGAGGATATTGCAGTGGTACAGGAGTTTCTAGATGTGTTTCCAAAGGAGTTACCAAGTCTGCCCCCAGAATGGGAGATAGAGTTCGTGATCGAGTTGGCCCCCGGGACGGAGCCAATCTTTAAGGCCCCTTACCGCATGACGTTGTCAGAGTTGAAAGAACTGAAGGTGTAGATGCAGGAGTTATTGGATAAGGGATTCATACGTCCCAGTGCATCACCTTGGAGAGCACCAGTACTGTTCATAAAGAAGAAAGATGGTTCGTTGCGTTTGTGCATTGACTATCGTCAACTCAATCAGGTGAAGATCAAGAACAAGTATCTGCTGCCGAGGATTGACGACTTGTTTGACTAGTTGCAAGGAGCGTCGATATTTTCTAAGATCGACCTGAGGATAGGGTATCATCAGCTAAGGATCAGAAAGGAAGACATATCAAAGACGGCGTTTCGTACGTGATATGGCCATTATGAGTTCACTGTAATGCCGTTTGGCTTGACAAACTCCCCAGCTGCTTTCCTGGATCTGATGAACCGGGTGTTCAAAGAGTATCCAGATTAGTTCGTGATCCTTTTCATTGACGATATCCTAATGTACTCGAGAAGTCCTAAAGAGCACGGAAGATAGTTGAGGACAATGCTCCAGACTTTGTAGAATCATGGATTGTATGCCAAGTTCAATAAGTGCTAGTTTTGATTGACTCATGTGGCATTCCTAGGTCACGTGATTTCAGGTGGAGAAATCTCCGTGGACCCGACCAAGATCGAAACAGTTATCAATTGGCCAAGATTGATGACAGTGACAGAGATCAGAAGTTTCTTGGGTTTGGAAGGTTATGACAGAAGGTTCGTGGAAGGATTTTCAGTAATAGCCTCACCTTTGACCCGATTGATAAAGAAGGAAAAGAAGTTTGTGTTTCCAAGAGCTTAAACAGAAGCTGACTACCGCACTAGTGTTAACAATTCCGTCTGGTCTTGGAGGATACGAGATCTACAGTGATGAGTCGTTTAGAGGACTGGGTTGCGTGTTAATGTAGCACGGCATGGTTGTTGCATATGTGTCCCGTCAATTGAGACCTCATGAGCTGAATTACCTGATGCATGACCTAGAATCGCAACAATTATCTTCGCTTTGAAGATTTGGAGACATTATTTGTGCGGATAAAGGTTCTAGATTTTTATAGATCATCAAAGTCTCAAGTATTTATTCTCTTAGAATGAGTTGAATATGAGATAGCGTCGCTGGATGGAACTTCTTAAGAATTATGATTGCGACATTCTATATCATTCTGGAAAGGTTAATAAGGTCGCAGATGCGTTGAGTTGGAAGTCTTCGATTGTGCAGATGGTGATCAAGGAGTGGATCTTACTCGAAGGAGTTTGAGATTCGATTTTCAAATTTGAGGTAAACCACCTTTCAAATCTTATGGCCACCCTTAGAATTGAATCGGAAGTGCAGATCAAAATCAAGACGTTGTAGATGACACCAGAGATCTAGAAGATCTTGCAAGAGGATTTAGAAAAGAGAAAACCTGACTTTCAGATTTCTGAGGACAGAAAACTGAAGTTTCGTGGACAATTGCGTGTATTTGACGATGCAGAGTTTAAGGAAGAGATTTTGTTAGAAGCTCATCGTAGCAGTTATAACATTCATCCAGGCAGTACAGAGGTGTATCGGAATCTACATCAACACTATTAGTGGACCAGTATGAAGGCGGATATCGCTAAGCATGTCACCAAGTGTCTGACGTGTTAGCAAGTGAAGGCACAACACTGTAAGCTGGGAGGACTTCTGCAGCCTCTTAAGATTCCTGAGTGGAAATGGGAACACATTACAATGAATTTTGTGATGGGCTTACCAAGGAGTCAGAGGGGTAATGATTTCATTTGGGTTGTAGTCGATAGATCGACGAAGTCTGCTCACTTCATCACCGTACGAAAGGACTATGCATTAGATAGATATGCATAGTTGTATGTGCATTAGATAGTTCGTCTGCATGGAGTTCTAATGACGATTACTTTTGATCGAGACCTGAAGTTCATAGCAGCCTTCTGGAAAAAGTTTACCGACTGCTTTGGGAACAAAGCTGCAATTCAGTACGGTATATCATCCACAGACAAATGGCTAGTCTGAGAGGACGATTCAAACCCTCGAGGACATGTTGAGAGCTTATATACTAGATTTTAAAGGAAGTTGGGAGGAATAACTTCATCTCGTCGAGTTCGCCTACAACAATAGATACCAGTAGAGTATTCATATGACACTGTTTGAAGGGTTGTATGACAGAGCGTGCAGAACTCCAATTTTTTGGGATGAAGTTCGAGAATGGAGGATCACATGCCTTGAATTGGTTCAACAGTCAGTGGATGCAGTTGCAGTTATCATGGACATATTAAATATCGCTCAGAGTTACCAGAAGAGCTATGCTAATAAGCGTCAAAGACCTTTAGAATTCCAAGTTAGGTGAACACGTCTTTTTAAAAATGTCACTGATGAGTGGTACTTAGTGCTTCGGCAAGAAAATGGAAGCTGAGTCTGTGGTACGTCGGTCCTTTTGAGATTCTGGAGAGAATAGGGACTCTGGCGTGTCGTTTTGCATTGCCGCCGAGACTGGTGCAAGTGCATGACGTCTTCCATGTGTCAATGTTGAAAAAGCATGAGTCTGACTCGACCCAAGTGCTGAATTTTGAAAAATTAGACGTAGACGACAGAGTGTCGTACGTGAAGAGACTAGTTCAGATTGTGGATCGGAAATAACATGTTCTACGCACCAAGATGATCCCATTAGTCAAAGTGGTCTGGCAATACCACGAGACAGAAGGAGCAACATGGGAAAGTGAAGACTCAATAAGACAACAATATTCCCACCTTTTTGTTTAAGATTTGTAATGGTTTAAAAGGACGAAATTTTTATAAGAGGGGAAGAGTTGTGACAGCCTGATTTTCTGAATCTGTTTTCGATTAAATGAGTTGAGCTTTTCATCGACACGCCTATAGTCTTTTTTCTAAGTTCATCACTCACGAGATAACTAATCTATCAGGTGAAGCCGTTACGGAATCTAAATGCAATAGACTTGAGAATTCGACCAGAAATCAACTGCTCGACCGTGCTAATCTGCGAGGGTCAATATGGCACTGTTAAAATCGATCAAAGACCAGAGATAGGTCGATTCAGCAGAGGTATGTGATTAAAGTGTGGGTGATTCCACCTAATTGCAAAATTTTCGTCGAACGGTACTAAACTGATTTTTCTATCATTTCTGTATCTTGTGCCCGTATTTGAAACCTCGAGATTTTCACGTTAATCGAAAGTCGCTTATGAGTCGAAGATGCACAATGTGGCTAAAAAATAATCGACTATGGGTCAATTGAGCTAAAAATCTTAAAAGCTACTCGGTAGGTTAGGTTACGCTAAAATTGCGCCCAATTGAAATTAACCACGAAATTGAACCCGATTTCAGAAATTGAAAGTTCTATCATGTGATGATTTATTTTAGGAACGTTGACTCATCCTCCAAAGAATTTTCGGCAAGTCCAAATTTTTGGCGAAAAATCAAAATTGGATGATTTTGGACCGGAAAATTTTGAGGCCTATTTTTTAGCGTACTTTTGGCCATCAAGTTGGATCTTTTGGTGAGGAAAATTGTAGAATTTGAATTGGGAACCTACCTTGGCAAGTTGGCCAATGTTTTGAGTCCAATTAGAGAAGAATTGCATTGAATTTGGAAGGAAATGTCTCAAACGTAGCCATGGGGGGGTGCAACAATTTGGGCACCTAGAATGGCTTCTTGAGGAAGATTTGGAGAGGATAGGGCAGCTGAGCTCAACCATGGACTTTGGGGTCTCTCTCATAATGAATTAAGATATTTTTGGAAGACTTTGGAGGCTTGGTGGTCCTCCTCTAGCTGCAGCTCTTCTCTTTCTTCTTCCTTGCTGTTTTGGAGCTAGAAAACAAGAGAAAGCAAGCAAAAGCTGAGCCCCTGTTCAGATGAAAATGATCATTATGCCATGGACATCCATAATGTTTCAAAAGCCAGAGTTAATGTCAACACCATGTAAAATGAAAGAGATATATGAAGCTATGATAGCCATCATAATGGTCATTCAAGAATCCAGAAGGTAAATGTTTCGACAAAACCAATATGTCATGCCCCGATCCTCTGAGCGCGTGCCCATCCCTCTATGGTCGATTAATAGTGACGTCCTAGGACGCATTGCCGACCCATTCGTTTTAATACCCATGCAGAAGCAGATAAACAATCCCCAAATAATAACACAATGTGATAGAAAAGCAGGGCCATAATTTTCTTTAACTGACAACAACATCACACTTATATATATATAGAGCAAACCATGTCATATATAATACAAGTTGGTCTAGTTATAACGTCTACAAAACATGGGGGGTTTTCAAACAGCTACGGGTCCTCGTCCTCCTTTTCATCATCCTCCACGATTTCACCTTCCTCTACACTCCAATTGGAGCCTTCAGCGGATTGCACCAGGGACTCTGGTATTGCAAGAGCCGGGTCTACTGCGTTTACGATCGAGCCTTGAGGAGGATCAACTGTGCCCTTCTCAAAAGTGACCTCTAGAGCGTATAGAGGAATCTCATATTCCGGAATAGGACCCTCTCTCTGGCCATCTTGAGCCAGGCGATTCCATGACCTGTATCGGTGGGGGCACCTTGCGGGTGAGACCCGCATCGACCCAGATTATGGACCTCACCAGCTCATAGTCCCAACCCCTAGGGCCCTGATTCATTGAAATATAAGACGTCTGCTATGTAACTTTCTTAGGTCGTCCAAAAAACTTAGGAGCTGCCATTTAAGGACTTGAAATATTATTCAACAACGGGGTGAGATGATGTCTCAACGAATTCTACTCCCTAAAACCTGATTAGGAAGAAATACGCCTTAAGATTGCCTAAGCACAAACATAGGTCGGAGGGCTTACCTTGGCTTCAGTCTCTTCTTGCAAGTCAGTCTATCTCGTAGATACATAAATCACATCAACCAATCAATTCAATCAATTGGATCAAACTATCGATCAATCGACTCGGTCGATTACATGTCATCACGACCTCCCCCCGATCGGCTAAATCAATACTATCTAATAACTCAAATCATATTAGGATTGCTTCCTCTAAGCTGATAAATAGATAGCATAGCTTGCGCTAAGCTAATAAATAGTATACTGCTCATAATCTAAGCTGACATATCAGAGCACGTAGGTTGATATAATATACTGACGCTGCTCACTCTAAGTTGATCAAATATACTGCTCGCAATTTAAGCTGACATATCACCCGTAGGTTGATATAGTATACTGGTATATTGCTCGCAATCTAAGCTGACATATCGTCCGTAGGCTGATATAGTATACTGACGCTGCTCACTCTAAATTAATAAGGTATATTGCTCGCAATTTAAGCTGACATATCACTTGTATGCTGATATAGTATATCACCCCAAGCATATAACTAATTCAACATTTTTATTATACCCAATAAAAATAGCTGTGTGTGGGTACACGGTCAGTTTTAACTAAATACGATATTTTCACTTTTGAATATCCCACCATTTTCAACAGTCCCAAAATAGATTTTTAGCGCTGTAGACCAACGCCCAGTAATTTTCTAATTAATTACCAAAATTATTGATTTTTAAGATAATTACCCACAATCACCAAACACACTCGATTTGCACAAATTAAAGCTCAATTAAATAAATAGATCACACCATTGAAATCGACACAAAAATCCAGTCACCGATTATCTCGGTTTAATTTTCGGAAAATAAATAATTAAATAATTAAATAATTACGTAAAATAATTATTAAATGCTAATAAATGCAAGTTAGGCCCGTAAAGCCTAATTGGAAGCCCAGACGAGCCCTGAAAATTTCCGAAATACTCTAGTTAATTACTAGAGTTTGTTTAGACTCTAACTATACTACTCTAACCACCTAACATGCAATAATAATTAATTAAATTGCTAATATAATCTAACTATCCACCTAATCCTCAATTAGTCTAAACTAAACAACCCTTAAGCGTCATTAACTTACTAAGCAATGATTAGTGAGTTAAACTCACTTAATTGATAAACTGCTCGGTTCAAAACGATGGGGACGCTAAGGAGCTCGACAAACTCCAACAAGGGAACGGCAACCGGGGTCAGGAAAGCACCGAAACGAGCTTAAACAGCAACTTAGAGACCCACTTCTTCAGCTACTGGTCTGGGCCGTTAAAGACTGAAACAAGAGCGGGTTGAGGCGACAATGGGTTGAGGGGATCGAACCAGGTCTAGGCGAATGACGACGATGCTTCGCAGTGGCTCCGGCGACCTCCACATGGCTTGGGCAGACGGCTGGATGGCGAGCAGGTCTAAACGAAGTATATGGGACGGTGGAGACGGTCGCATGGCAAGGCGAGGCGCGAAGGGCGTGGTTGGGGCGCGCAGTAGTGAACGGCAACATGCGGCGGTTCCGCTTGGGCTGCTGGCTGCTCTGGCGGTTTTTCCTGGGCTGCTGGGCGTCTTTGCACGTTGGATGGAGGGAGAGGAGGGACGGTTGACGGGCTGAGGAAAGAAGGAGAGAGAGGGGGTAAGGGGGACCACTTGGCTTCTTCTTCTCTCAATTTGTCCCCTTGAGGGCTCTACCACCAAGGTTGGCTTCCACAACGCACTTCCAGCAAGCTTTGGCTTCCTCAAGAAGCCTTGAAGAGGTCCAAAATGTCATGGGTCATGGGACAAACGAATTTGCATAGGTTTTCCTCCAATTGGACACTAAATGCTTCTCAATTAATATTAATCGGCCTCTATAAATTCAACCAACACCTTATCGATCCAATTCGTATTTTTCCTCACCAATTGAACCCACTTGCTTCCTAATTTCACAATAAAAAACGCTTCTCGACACTTGTTGTACAAGAACGGCCCTATCACAACTTTTTCCCAAAAAGTCTTAGTTTGTAGAAAAATCTTCGAAAATTGAGTCGACATTCCTAAAATGACTTGTGACATGACAGAACTTTTAATTTATGAAATCGGATTCAAATTCGTGGTTAATTTTACTCTGGCGCATTTTTAGCGTGACCTAGGTTACTGGGTAGCTTTTAGAAAATTTTAGTGCAAATGATCCATGATCGATTTTTTTCGAGCCACAATTAACCTCTTCAACACATTGACGACTCTCGGTTATTGTGAAAATCTCAAGATTCAAATACGGATGCAGGGTACTAAAACGACATAAAAATCAATCTAGTACCGATCGACGAGAATTTCTCAATTTGGTGGAATCACTCACATTTAACCACACATCTCAGTTGAATCTACCTATGTCTGATCTCTAAGCGATTTTTAACTGTGCCGTAATGATCTTTGCAGATGAGCACGGTCGAGTAGTCGAGTCTTGGTCGAATCCTCAAGTCTATTGCATTAAAATCCCTTAATGACTTCCCAAATAATCCAGTTATCTCAAGAGTGATCGGTTATGAGAATAATGCTATAGGCGCATTGATGAAATGCTCGATTAATTTAATTGAAAGCAGAATTGTAAAATTTAGGATGTTACAACTCTTCCCTCTTATAAAAATTTTGTCCTCGAAATTTAAACCATTGTAACACTTAAGCAAAAAGGTGGGGGTACAACTGTCTAATCGATTCTTCGCTCTCCCAGGTTGCTCCTTCAATGCCGTGGTGTTGCCAAACCACTTTGACCAACGGGATGATCTTAGTATGCAGAATTTGCTCTTTTCGATCCACTATCTGAACCGGGTTTTCAACGTATGACACTCGGTCATCCATGTCTAATTCCTGAAAATTAAGCACATGGGTCGAGTCAAGCTCATACTTCCTCAACATTAACATGTGAAGGACGTCATGCACTTGTGCCAATCTTGGCGGCAATGTAAGACGATATGTAAGGGTCCCAATTCTCTCAAGAATTTAAAATGGACATACATACCTCGAGCTCAGTTTTCCTTTCTTGCCAAAGTGCGAAGTTCCCCTTATTGGTGACACCTTTAGAAAAACGTGATCACTAACTTGGAATTCCAAAGACTTCCGGCGCTTATTTGCGTAACTTTTTTGTCTGCTTTGAGCGGTCTTTAATCTGCCTCTGATCATTGCAACTGCATCCACTGATTGCTGAACCAACTCTAGGTCTGTAATCTTTCTTTCCCCGACTTCATCCCAACAAATTGGTGTTCAGCACACTTTGCCTTACAACGCTTTAAAAGGAGTAATCTGAATGCTTTGCTAATAACTGTTGTTGTAGGCGAACTCGACAAGATGAAACTGTTCCTCCCAACTTCCCTTGAAATCCAACACACAAGCTCGTAGCATGTCTTCGAGGTTTTAAATAGTCCTCTCAGACTAGCCATCCGTATGAGGATGATAAGTCGTACTATATTGCAGCTTCGTACCTAATGCACTCTGCAAGCTCTTCCAAAAAGTAGCTGTGAATCTCGGGTCTCGATATGAAGTTATCGTAACCAACACTCCATGAAGACAAACAACCTAACGCACATATAGCTCTGCGTGCCTATCCAAACTAAGGTCCTTTCGTACCGCAATGAAGTGAGCCGACTTTGTCAACCTGTCGACCATTACCCAAATAGAATCGTTACCTTTCTGACTCCTCGGTAATCTAGTCACGAAGTCCATTGTGATGTGCTCCCACTTCCACTCTGGAATCTTGAGAGGTTGTAGAAGTCCTCCCGGCTTACAATGTTGAGCTTTGACTTGCTGACACGTCAAACACTTGGCGACATACTTGGCGATGTCCGCCTTCATACCAGACCGCCAAAGTGTTGACGCAAATTCTAATATATCTTGGTTCTGTCGGGATGAATGCTGTAACTGCTACAATGAACTTCTAATAAGATATCCTCTCTAAGTTCCACATCGCCAGGTACAACTAAACGTCCTCAGAACTTCAGTGTTCCATCCTCGAATATTTGAAAGTCAGCCTTTCTCTTATCAGTATCCTATTGCAGAATCTTCTGAACATCTGGGTCTGTCGGCTGAAATAGCTTCATCTTGATCTGCACATTTGGTTCAATTCTGAGGGTGGCCATAAGGTTCGAAAGGTGGCTCACCTTAAACTTGAACATCAAATCTCAAGCTCTCTCGATTAAATTCCACTTTTTAACCAGCAGATGAACGATTGAAGATTTTCGGCTCAAAGCGTCAACAACCTTATTCGCCTTTCTGGGGTGATATAGGATATCATAGTCATAATCCTTTAGAAGTTCCATCCATCGGCACTACCTCATATTCAATTCCTTCTGAGAGAATAGGTACTTGAGATTTTGATGGTCTGTGAAGATCTGGAACCTTTCTCCACACAAATAATGTCTCCAAGTCTTTAGAGCGAAAATGATGGCTGCAAGTTCTAAGTCATGCGTTGGGTAATTCTGTTCATGAGGCCTCAATTGATGGGAGGTGTATGCAACCACTCTGCCATGTTGCATCAGCCCAGATGCAGTAGTTAGCTTCTGCTTAAGCTCTTGAAAACTATGCTCACACTTTTCTATCCACACGAACTTCTCTTCTTTCTTCAAGAGTTTAGTCAACGACGACACTAAAGCTTAAAACCCTTCCACGAACCGTCTGTAATAACCTGCCAAACCTAGAAAACTTTTGATCTCTGTCACTGTAGTCGGTCTCGGCTAGTTGATCGCTGCTTCAATCTTGGATGGGTCCACGGAGATTCCTTCGCTTGAAATCACGTGACCTAGGAATGTAACACGAGTCAACCAAAACTCACATTTGCTAAACTTGGTGTACAACTAATGAACTCTCAGAGTCTACAGCACTAATCTCAGATGACTCTCATGCTCTTCTTCACTTCTCGAATACACTAGAATATAATCGATGAACACGATCGCGAACTGATCGAGATAATCCTTGAATACTCGGTTCATCATATCCATAAAGGCAGTTGGAGCATTCGTCAAGCCAAATGACAGTACAATAAATTCATAATTATCGTACCGAGTACGAAATACTGACTTCTGTATATCCTCTTTTCTGATCCTCAGCTGATGATATCTCGTCCTCAAGTCGATCTTGAAAATATCGACGCTCCTTGTAATTGATCAAATAAGTCATCAATCCTCAGGAGCATATACTTATTCTTAATCGTCACTTGATTGAGTTGACGATAGTCGATGCACAGGTGCAACAAACCATCCTTCTTCTTAACGAACAGAACCGGTGCTCCCCAAGGTGATGCACTAGGATGTATGAATCTCTTATTCAACAACTCCTACATCTGCACATTCAGTTCCTTTAACTCAAAAAACGCCATCCAGTAAGGAGCTTTAGAGATTGGCTCTGTCTCGGGGGCTAGCTCAATCACGAACTCTATTTCTCTCTCTGGTGGCAAACCTAGTAATTCCTTCGAAAACACATATAGAAATTATTGTACCATTGCGATGTCTTCAATCTTTAGCTTCTCAATTGTTGTATCCACGACAGTGGCCACGTAACTTTGACAACCCTCATCTAACAAACGAGTTGCTTCAAGTGACGAGATCAATGTAATTGAGGGTTTTCCTTGACTTCCAACAAACTCGAAACTTCCACCCACTAACGGGTTAAATTGAATCACCTTACGATATCAGTCCATCTTAGCTCGTTGCTCGGTGAGCCATTCCACGCCAATTATCAAATCAAAGTTAGGACTAACAAATCTATTTTCCCCTTTCGCTCACCAATCGCTAACTTGCAACTAGAACAACCCAATGGAGACAACACCTTATCCTTTAACGGTGTAGATATGCTAACCACTGACTCCAACGACTCAGGACTTAATCCTATCAGTTTAACAAATTGCTCAGCAATAAAAGAATGAGTTGCTCCAAGGTTGAATAAAGCATAAGCAGTATGGTTGTTCAGCAAAATCGCACCTGTAATCACATCAAACGCATCCTCAGCCTGACCTCTGGTGATGGCGTACACTGTTCCCTAAGCTAGGAGTCTCATCTGTCCACCCTGCAGTGCGTTCTGAGGCGCGTACCCTCTAATTTGACCCATCGGTGGCAGCGATGGTAACTGCGGTTGTCCTCTTGGCCTTCTAGGACAATCTCTAGCTAAGTGACCCCGTTGGCCACATTAAAAACAAGTGCCCGTTCTTTGAGGGCATTGGTTCACACCATGTCGTCTTCCACAGAGGCGACACAGGCCATTTTAACTTGGCCTCGACTTTCCAATTCCACCCTTCTTGTTGGGCGGAACTTGAAATCTTCCTCCTGACATGGGCCTCTTTCCTTGTCGAATCCCTTCTCTTAGCGAACTGAACCTTGATCCTGACAAGGCGGCCTGCTCATTCAGACTCCTCTTTAATAGTTGGGCTCGACGGTAAACTTCTCGATAATCTGTCAAATCCAATGGTATCAGTGGTTGCTTTAATTCAAGAAGAAGGCCATTCTTGAACCTACGAGCTTTTTCTTCTAGATCCTCAATTAACCTTAGAGCATACTGAGAAAGCTCCGCGAACTTGACCCCATACTAGTCAACAGTCATCGCCCTTTGGCGGAGGTGCCAGAACTCTTTCATTTTCTGTTCTCGGGCTCTTCCCGAGAAGTACTGATCCTTGAATGCTCTTAGGAAAACGTCCCACAGCAGGACTACTCCTCCTGGGAACACAACATCTTTAGCAGCTCTCCACCAGGTATTTGCATTGCCTCGCAGCTGGTACACTACCAGGACAACCTTTTCTGCCTCAGTGTACATTAGTAGTGCAAAGGTTTTCTTGAGATCTTGAACCCAAAGTGACGCAGCTTCCTGATCTCCTGCACCATTGAACCTTGGCGCGTTCAGCTTCAAGAATTGCTTTACCAACTTATGAATCGGCATCTCTCTCGGTACCACTACATTCTTAGGTTGAACTTCGGCGGGTGCAGCAATAGGTGCGGTAAGTGTGGCCTCGGCGGTGGCGGCAACGGCAAAGAGCGCGGCTGCAGCAATGACGGCTTGGTTCTGGGTTTGCTGCCCTATCAGATCCCTCATAGCTTCGAGCGCCTACATGATCCCTTCCATTTTGGGATCACCAAGGGCTATTATCCTAGCACCAACGGGAGGTGATGCTACTCCACTCGCGCTAGCCTAAGCTAGCACTCTACCTCGGCCTCCTCAGGTACCGACCCTTGTCGGCGTCCTACCCCGAGTTGCAAGCTTAACTGTTCTCTTACTGGGAGTCCTCTGCTCCTGATCGCTCATTTTACAGGATCCTTAGGGAAACCTTGTCACGTCTCAACCCTCCGAGCATGTGCCCATCCCTGCTTAATCGATATAATAGCGATGTCCCCAGACGCATCGCCGACCCATTCGATTTTAGTATATGTACGCAGAAGCATATAAATAATCTCCAAACAATAAAACAATGGGATCGGAAAGTAAGGCCATAAATTTTTCAAACCAAAACCAACTTTTTATAAATACACGGGTTTATTTACAACAAAACAGGTTTATACACAAGATCAGACTAGTTACAAAAATGTCGGCTTAACAAAAGGGAACTGTCCTATGACTCTCTAGTCAGACATGTTCGCCGATTCTTCGATCTCCACCTTTTTAGACTTTGGGGCTTCTAGTCCTCCACTAACTTCAACTATTCCATCTCAAATTCTCAATCACGGCTCAATGAGCATAGTCTACCAAATTCTTGGCTATCAATCACGGTCCAAAGGACACGACCTATCTTTAGTTGGTAATCGCGGCCCAGTAGGCATAACCTTTAATAGGTGGTAGATCACGACCCTATTAGGCATGACCTCTATCAGGTGGTGAATCACGACCCGATGGGCACGACCTTTAACAAGTGGCAAATCACGGCCCTGTGCGCACAACCTCTATTTGGTAGTAAATCACGGCCTAATTGAGCACGACTTATTCCAATTCGGTGGTGAATCTCGGTCCAATTGGCACGACCATACTTCGGCGACTTTCTAAGTCAACTCACAGCCTTTCATGTTTATTTCCCACTCAAATACTGGCATTTTCTAATTTTGGGATAAATCCCCACATAATCGCCAATTCACTCAATTTTCATAATCTAGTGCTCAATTAAATAAATAGAGAACACCACTACAATCAGCATAAAATTCCAGTCGTCGACTATTCTAGCCTAATTTTTGAAAAATAAATAATCAATTAAATATTACGAAAAATATTAAATAAATGTAATAAATCCAATTTAGGCCCGTAATCCAATTTGGACACGGAAAAATTCCAAAGTTTGTTCCATAAATAATAGCACGAATCTACTCGCTAATGTCACTAACTAACTACCTAACATGCATTGGTAGATAATTAAATTAACTAATCTAATCTAGTCTATCCGCCTAAACCATGCTTAATTAATCTAATCAACCCCTAAGCATAATTAACCGACTAAGCAGGGATTAGTGAGTTCAACTCACTTGTTAAATGCGAAGACCGAATCACTGCGATGACGGCGCGACGGTGGCCGGAACTCAGGTTTGTGGTGGCGTCAACGAGCTTGGACAGGGCCTAAAATTATCCCAACAAATCTCAGCCCAAGTTGAGACTTGTTGCTGAATTGGACTAGGCCTAAAGTTGGGCTGGGCTTGTTAAACTTGTTGAACTGGACTGGGCTGCTGGGGTGACTTGGCTGAACTATGGGCTACTGAGTTGAATTCGTAGGCCTTGTTGGGCTTAGCTGGTGGACTGAAAAATGGGCTGTTGTTGGGCTTCTAATGGCTGGCTTTGGATGGGCTAAATTGCTTAAAAAAAATTGAATTAGGCTACTTCGGTAGGGACGTGAAACATTGCTGGGCTACTGCTTGGAGAGGCGGACGAGGAAGCAGCGAAGTCAATGGAGCTGAGGGAGACTTGGCGCTGGACGCCGGCGAACAGTGGAAGTTGCTTTGGGTTGCTTCGGTGATGTTGGGGCGAAGAGTGGAGCTGGCACGTGGCTGTCGATGAAGCTGTTGGTGGAAGCTGGAGTCAACAAACAAGTGAAGTTATTGACCGAGCAAGGAGACGACATGTCAATGAAGCAGAAATTTCGATGGAGATGCTGGGCTGCAAATTTGTCGATTGTGGGCTGACAATGGAAAGAAGAGATGTGGACGAAGCTAAAATGGAGGAGAGATGGAGCGGCTTCAGTTGACTGCGCTGGTGGCTGATCAAGCTAGAGAGAAGACGCGGCAAGTGGCGCTGCTTCAAAGGGAAGCCGAAAGAGGATGGAGCTGTGGGTTCGAACGAAGAAAATGAAAGCCAAGTCAGAGCAGAAACTGAAGTGGGTCGGGGGAGAAAAAGAAACGCACGAAGATGGAGGGTAGCTGGAAAATTGGCAAGCCGAAGAAGCCTTGGAAGAAGAAGTCAAAGAGAGATATCCATTCCATTAGAAGCTTGTCCCCTCCTAATTCTTTCTAGCCTTAAATTTCCATAATTGCTCAAATTGATGCCAAAATTCAGCCCTCAAACCATAGCTCCGTTGACTTTAGACTTCAATTCTTCGCTCAATTTCTCTAACTGAGATCCAATTTCAATGAAGAAAAATCCCAAGAATCTGCAATAGTTGTTGTGTCTCTTGTACTTGATTCTCATGATACACATGGAGTCTAGTGTCTTAGTAGCCTTTACCTAATTCTGTCTACGTTGGTAGTTTCCGATTTTCTGCATGCAAATGTTGGATTCTCACTGTATTGCCTTTAATGAGAGTTTCGATATACCTTGAAGTATCTAATAATGTATGTTTAGACTTATTTGTGGTTGTTCACATACTGGAATTATTGGTCCTGCAACAAGGCAGAATTATGAATGTGTGGTTGGCTAAAGAGCCAATGTGAGACCCCGGGTGTCGAGATGCCTAGAGAGGGGTGATGAAGAGTAGTGGTATTCTCTCCAGAGGTTTGAGAAGGGTTGAATAGCTTCTCAGGAGATCTTGTGATGCCAGGTTGGGTGCGAGGGGTTTAGGGCGGAGTGTCATCTCCCCTTGGGTGATTGTTGCAGCTAGATTTCTATGGAGTTAGCAAATTGATGATTTGTTTACCTATTTGTCGTGCTATTGGCCAAATCCAAGTTAGGACTAACTACCCACTTACTGAGTTTTTATTTTGAAAACTCACACTTGTTTATTATGTCATTTCTTCATATAGAAGATGTCGTTTGCACCGCCTACTGCCACGACGACCATCCTATATGACTCCCCCGCCGATTTTGTATGGCAGTAAAGGGACATCCATGACTGACATTTCCCGGGCATAGTCTTCATTAAATGCACATCCTATTTGACGGTAGATACGGGGGCACTTGCAGGGTCGGCATACATGGCCTTCGTAGCCCTCTACGCATGTGTGGATGGTCGGCTTGAGGGGCCTTTGGCACTGTACAATGATGGACCGGGCCATGGTAGTAGTCCCACGGAGTAGGAGGTGGCCGAGGAGCGCTCGACATGTGGGAGAATTTTGTTTTTGGTTGTCTGACAACATGTACATACTTGACGGGAGGCGGGATGTTTAGTGCTTATGGTTCCTAGTGTCTTTTGTAGAAATCCCCCTCTTAACCTCATCTCCCTGCATGTAAAGAAACAAAATTTTATGATAAATAGAACCGAGTGCAGTTCGGTTTCTTATGATTCAGCTTGACTGCAATTTATTTTACAATTCTTGAAATTAAGGCAAGTCATGTGACTTGATATGAGATCCTGGGTGCTACACTGGTATTGCAAGAGCTGGGTCTACTGCGTTTACAATCGAGCCTTGAGGAGGGTCAGCTGTGCCCTTCCCAAAAGCAACCTCCAGAGCGTACAGAGAAATCTCATATTCTGGAATAGGACTTTTTCTTTGGCCATCTTGAGCCTGGCGATACCATGACTTGTATCAGTGGGGCACCTTGCGGGTGAGACCTACATCGACCTAGACAATGGACCTCACCAGCTCATAGTTCGAATCCCTAGGGCCCTAATTCGTCGGAATATAAGACATCTACTTTGTAACTTTCTTAGGTCGTCCAAAAAACTTAGGAGTTGTCATCTAATGACCTAAAATGTTATCCTACAATAGGGTGAGACGACGTCTCAGCGAGTTCTACCCCCTAAGACTTGATTAGGAAGAAATACGCCCTAAGGCTGCCTAAGTACAAACATAGGTCGGAGGGCTTACCTTGGCTTTAGTCTCTTCCTGCAAGTTAGTCTATCTCATAGATACATAAATCACATCAACCAATCAATTCAATCAATTGGATCGAACTATTGATCAATCGATTATATGTTATTACGACCTCCCCCGGTCGGCCGCATCAATACTATCTAATAAGTCTGATCATATCATAACTGATCCCTTTAAGCTGATAAATAGATAGTATAGTTAGCGCTAAGTTGATAAATAATATAATGCTCGCAATCTAAGCTGACATATCAGAGCTCATAGGTTAATATAGTATATTGGCGCTGCTCACTTTAAGCTAATAAAGTATACTGCTCACTATCTAAGCTGACATATTGCTCATAGGCTGATATAGTATAGTGACACTGCTCACTCTAAGTTGATAAGATATATTGCTCGCAATCTAAGCTGACATATCACCCATATCTTGATATAGTATACTGATATACTGCCCACAATTTAAGCTGACATATCGCCTGTAGGCTGATATAGTATACTACCTTAACCATATAACAAATTCAATATTTTTATCATACCCGATAAAAATAGCCGTGTGTGGGGGTATACAATCCGTCTTAACTAAAATAAAATATTTTCACTTTTGAACATCTCATCATTTCCAGCAGTCAAAAATAAATTTTTGGCGCTGCAGACCGACGCCCGGTAATTTTCTAATTAATTACCAAAATTATTGATTTTTGAGATAATTACCCACAACCACCAAACACACTCACTTTGCACAAATTAAAGCTTAATTAAATAAATAGATCACACCATTGAAATCAGCACGAAAATCCGGTCATTGGTTATCCCGATCTAATTTCTGGAAAATAAATAAATAAATAAATAAATAAATACGGAAAATAATTATTAAATGCCAATAAATGCAACTTTGGCTCGTAATGCCTAATCGGAAGCCGAGACGAGTCTGAAAAATTTCCGAACTACTCTAGTTAAATATTAGAGTTTGTCTAGACTCTAACTACACTTCTCTAACCACCTAACATGCAATAACAATTAATTATATTGCTAATCTAATTTAACTATCCACCTAATCTACACTTAGTCTAAACTAAACAAACCTTAAGCGTCATTAACTTACTAAGCAGTGATTAGTGAGTTAAACTCACTTGATTAACGAACCGCTCGATTCAAAATGACGGGGACGCTGAGGAGCTTGACAAACTCCAAAAGGGGATGGGCTGAGACTGGTTGAGGGGACCGAACCGGGTCAGTGGGACAATGACAATGCTTCATGGCGGCTCCGGTGACCTCCACATGGCTCGGGTAGATGGCTGGATAGTGAGTAGGTCTAAATGAAGCAGATGGGATGGTGGAGACGGTCGCACGGCAAGGCGAGGCGCGACGAGCACGATTGGGGCATGTGACGGCGAACGGTGACGCGCGGCGGTTTCGCTTAAGCTGTTAACTGCTCTAGTAGTTTTTCCTGGGTTGCTGGGCGACTTCGCACGCTAGATGGAGGGAGAGGAGGGACGGTCGACGGGCTAAGGAAAGAAAGAGAGAGGGAGGGGGCAAGGGGGACCACTTGGCCTCTTATTCTCTCAATTTGTCCCCTTGAGGGCTCCACCACTAAGGCTAGCTTCCACAGCACACTTCTAGTAGCTTTGGCTTCCTCAAGAAGCCTTGAAGAGGTCCAAAATGTCATGGGTCATGGGACATACGAATTTGCATAGGCTTTCCTCTAATTAGACACAAAATGCTTCCCAATTAACATCAATCAGCCTCTATAAATTCAACCAACACCTCATCGATCCAATTGGTATTTTTCATCACTAATTGAACCCACGTGCTTCCCAATTCCGTGATAAAAACGGTCCTTGACACTTTCTATACAAAAACGGCCCTATCATGACTTTTTCCTAAAAACTCTTGGTTTGTAGAAAAATCTTCAAAGACTGAGTTGACATTTCTAAAATGACTCGTGACATGACAAAACTTTCAATTTATGAAATCGGATTCAAATTCACGGTTAATTTCATTCTAGCGCATTTTTAACGTGACCTAGGCTACAAGATAGCTTTTAGAAATTTTTAGTGTAAATGACCCATGGTCGATTTTCTTCGAGCCACAATTAACCTCTTTGACACATTGGCGACTCTTGATTGTCGTGAAAACCTCTAGGATTCAAATATGGACATAGGGTACCAAAACGATAGAAAAATCAGTGTAGTGTCGATCGACGAGAATTTCTCAATTTGGTGGAATCACCCACGTTTAACTGCACATCTCAGTTGAACTGACCTACCTCTGATTTCTAAGAGATTTTTAACTGTGCTGTAATGATCTCTGCAGATGAGCACGGTCGAGTAGTCGAGTCCTAGTTGAATCGTCAAGTCTATTGCATTAAAATCTCTTAATGACTTCCCTAGATAGTCTAGTTATCTCAGGAGTGATCAGCTCTAAGATTAACATTATAGGCGCATCGATGAAATACCTGATTAATTTAATTGAAAGTAGAATTGTAAAATTCAAGATGTCACACAAAACACATTCGAATTTTGTTCCTGTCAAGCAAACAGTCACTAACATATGTATTTAACTAGCAAATGAACTAACACTAGTTTTCTCAAAACAATGTCAAAGATGTCAGTATATTCATACGAGGAGTTGCACTCATAAACAAGATCATGCACAAGGAGGGAAAATCAATCAAGATAAACTTTAATGTCGATGCCACTGTCAATAAGAGATTGAACTACTTGAAGGATGAATGACTCCATGTAGGATATGTTGCGCTACTTGAAGGACACAAGCTTATTTGGATTCTTTGACTTCTTCCCTTTTTGGCCGGGATAAGTACACTAATGGTACCATAAGTTGTGTACGGCGCTCACTTTGGTGCCAAAAGTTTCTGTCGGATCACTTAAGTGCCAAATCGGAGGAAAAACGCTCACTTTGGTGCCACCGGCGAAAGATTCCGGCAAAAATGATTTTTTTTTTAAAAAAAAAATTGATAAGCCTTTAAATGACGTCGTTTTCGGTTCTCCTTAAGAAAACGACATCATTTGGCCGTCCTACGTGGATGGCTTCATGGAAACGACGCCATTTAGCTCACATGGGGAAGAAATTAGGGTTTCGGCGAGGTCGAAGCCGTGGCCGTCGTCGGGGTTGGGGTCGAAGTCGGGGTCGAAGTTACGGCCGCCGAGTGGCCATCATCGAGGTCGGGGTCGGGGTCAGGGTCAAAGCTACGGCCATCGAGTGGCCATCGTCGGGGTCGGGGTCGGGGTTTGAGCCGCGGCCATCGTCGCAGTCGGGGTCGAGGTCGAGGTCGGAGCTACGGTCGCCGAGTGGCCATCATCGGGGTCGGGGTCGGGGTCGAGGTCGGAGCCGCTACCGTTGAGTGGCCATCGTCGGAGTTGGGGTCGAGGTCGAAGCCGTGGCCGCCGAGCGCAAGGACCGTCGAGGACGGCGACGGCCGGAGATTAGGGTTTTGAATTGGGGGAGACACCAAACGACATCGTTTTGGTGTTTGGATGCTGACTCAGCTCTCCGACGAGCCACGTCGGCGTCAAAAATTAATAAAAAAAAGGCCATGTCGGATTTCCGGCCAATTTCGTCGGAGTTGGCACCAAAGTGAGCGTTTTTCAAATTTTTTGGCACTTAAGTGATCCGACGGAAACTTTTGGCACCAAAGTGAGCGCCGTACACAACTTATGGCACCATTAATGTACTTATCCCCTTTTAGGTCAGTGTATGGCTGCTGTTGTCATAGTCCAAATAGTTCAACGCCAAAGAAACTTCTTGGTGCTAAATGATGCTGCCCAAAAGGCAACCCAAAAGCCAACGTACATACAAGATCTCCATAAAATTTGATAAAGAATAAAGCACCCCCACATTTAATTGATTGTTTGCTGAAATGCTACACTAGTACCATTATCAAGGAAATGACATAGATAGGACATCCCAAACTAGAAAAAGAACGAGATATTCAATAAACACCTACCCACTGTGAATAGGCTCCATGTCGAGACGCATCAACACCATGCACTAAAACACTATTAAAGCACAGGTTGCAAAAGGATTCTACAGGAGACACCTTCTAGCAAATAAAAGCAACCACTTTGATCGTAGGGTGCATGACACTTGAAAGAAATAGACATTGTTAGTAAGACACTCCCCAAAACTAACCAGAGAAATGGGCAAGCACACGGCCCCATATAACAAAACCTCACAATCTTCAAAGCTACATTGATTCAAATTGTGCTAAGCAATTCATCAAACAGCTAGAATGCATCGGTAAGAAAGTGCATAAAAGCCCCTAATATTCGGAATATATAATGATTTTGTCATAACACAGCCAAACATATATATAGTTCGAAGAAGAACGCAAGTTTCTTCCTTTTGTCACTAAGTTCAGGCAAGACATGATTAAGCAAACAAATTCACCTGCATTACTAAATTTGTTATGGATTGTTGCAAGTCGATAAGGTTCGAACGGTAGTATTAAGGTCGCCCTCCCAATGTCCTTCACCATCGTCTTTGGAGAGGAGTACTTTCTCTAGCTTTGGTGTCCTCAAGGCACCATTGCAGAATATATTCATCTTGGGGCACTGCGTGATGACAATACACTCTAGTGATGGGAACCTAAAGGCGCAATTCGTTGGGGAGAAGCTCCCAAGGCTTGGTAAACGATCAAGTATTAGTTGTTTTAGCTTGGGGAAAAGGATCTCCTTTGCTCCATCTCCATCATCTGTTGCCATATCTTCCATTACACCACAATCGCTTAGAGTTAGCTGAGTAAGGTGCACCAGACTTGTCATCGCCGAGCAAGTACCCAAATGAACCAAACTAGCGCACTCCCTTACTTCTAATATCATCAATCGCTGGAATGAGGCAGGAGATGGAAATATGATCGATAAACTCGGGCATTGCGAAAGGTACAGAAATTCAATCTGTTTGAGGATTTCAGCCATCAAGGAGCCATCTTTCCAAATTCCCCTCAAGTTACATAGCTCTAGCAACCAAAGCCGCTTCAGATTTCCAAGTGACTTGAAAGGTTTTTCCACATCTGTCAATCCTCCACAGGGAGTCGCTCCCCCATGTCCAAGATCATCTTCTGAAAATATCTCCTCGAAAGAACTACACTGCACACGAAGCCCTTCTAGATTGGGGAATCCTTGGAGAAGGAAGTCGGAGGGGAAAGCGATGTTTTCATCATGGTAGCATCCCAAACCCAACTCTTTAAGATTGCCAAAGATGTAATGCTGTGGTAGCATCACAACATCATCCCTTGTCAATTCCAGTACCTTCAAGTGAGAAACGACCTGTGGGAATCCGTTTGATCAGGCCACCATCCACCAAAAGTGAAACAGGGCACAACCATGGTCCAATGACTAAATTGTCCTTCCATTTATTAGGGAAAAAAGGAAAAAGAACCTTTAGGCTTTTGGCCAGTTTTATCCTTTAAAAAAAAAAAAAAAAAATCTAGAGCCACACGAGCAAGAATTGATGACCAGTATACAAGGGTTGTATAAGTGGGATGTTTTTTTTTTTTTTTAGTGATATGCCCAATTCAATCAAACCATGTTTCGTGAATTTGGATGAAATAAAGTTATTAGTTGATGATATTAAGCTATTTCAATTGTCAAGTAATTAAATCCAAATAAATTTAAACACACGTGAATGTCAACAAGTTCGTAGAAAAAACTCAAAACAAATCGGTGTTATTTATATATTAAATAGATGTATTTCAATAGTAAGATGACGTATTAATATGTAGCATTCTTTTCTAAGCAGTTGTTCTCATGTCTATTTTACCATATATCATAAGTAGTGCATGGGTTTACTGTTCTATGATGCTGAAAAGAACGCATTCAAACCGAACAAATAAATGGATGTTTTTAGCATTATGTACGTTAAAAAACAAAACCTAATTCCATGTTGGTATATCATTGATATATCCCTCAAATTAAGTGTGGTAATTTTGATTACACGTTAGTAACTTCAAAAGCGTTGGTGACCCATCGGAATAAACGTTGGTAGATTATTAAAATAGTTGGTGATCTTGAAAGTACAAAGAAATATTAGTATTTTTCAAGATCCACGAGATAAAAAGTTAGCAAGTGACTAAAATCAATTGGAATCTTAATTTGATGAATGTTGGTAACACAATCAAATTAACTTTTGTAATTTTAAATTAAAGATAGCGATTTGAAAGGCATTGTTGACCCAAAAAAAAAAAGGCGTTAAAATGTCATAGGAATAAATATTGGTTGATTATTAAAGTAGTTCATAATTTTGGAAATGTTGGTACTTTTCAAAACCTAACAAGATAAAAACGTTGGCAATGAAAAATCAGTTTGTATTTTAACGTGACAAATGTTAATACACCAATCACATTAAGTTCAGTATATTCAAATAAAGTTAGTAATTTCAAATACGTTGGTGAGCCCCAAGAATAAATATTGCTAGATTATTAAAGTAGTTGGTAGTTTTGAAAAAAGAATCAAGCAAGTTTGTGCTTTTCAAAGCCCATATTAGCAAATTATCTGTTGTATTGGACAGTTATCAACTAGGTTCACAATGTTCGAGTATGGAACTTTTTTCCAAATGAACATAATACTAAACTTTTTTCACTTTTGGCAGACGGGTAGGTCAAATTAAAGTAAATAGGTAAATCCTAACCATAAGGCTAGAGCAGCTTATTAGAAGCATCACTGTCTATGCAAGTTAATTCAATAATATTTTTTTTTCAAAGTAAAAGCTGGGATCACTAGATTATATACCAAAAGTATGAGCTAGAAATAGCTAACAACAGTCAATCTTCAAATTTCTAAGCAATTCACAAGTGTGTTATGGTGAGCACTAATAAGCAAGAAGTGTGACAATTTTAATTTATTGTAGAAAAATAACAAAGCGCATATAAACCAATGAAGATAATGGCATAGAGCTAGACTCATGGATGGTACCTTTTCAAAAGAAAAGAGTGTAGGCTGGTTTTCACTGGTGGTTGTACCTTGACAGCTTTGGAATTCACAAGCAAATGAGAATGACCTCATCTTGTTGCAATGTCTTACTTGCAATTGTTTAAAGAGTGGCCATGTTGAAGTATGACTATTTTGGTGGAAGCTCCTCAGTTTCAGCAAGTCAACTAATCTTAGTTCGGTTAATTGCGGAAAGAAGAGATCACCTGCATTCATCCCTACTTCATCTTCCTCCGCGATAATTTCCTCCACCCCACAATCCAATAACAAAAGTTTTTGGAGCTGTGTCATACTTTTTGCCACTGAGCTTGGAAATAAACTTTTGAGACTCTCACACTGGACAACCTCTGTGCATTGTAAGCGTCCAAAGGTAAGACCTCCTTGAGGAAGTTCACTCCACAAGCGTTTCATTTTTGAGAGCCGCATCAAAACTAATTCTCTCAATTGAAAAGTATTTGTAGAACAAGCTTCGATAAATTCAAACTCTTGGACTTGAAATACCACTTCTAAGGATCCACAATCGGTCACAGTTATCTTTTCTAGGTTTCGAAATCTTGTGAGCACATTATAAGATGAAAATATGGATAAAAGTTTCTCACAATACGCCACTACTAGCATCTTGAGTTTGACAAAGGCATTTAAATCAAGATCATCAAGCCATATCTTCTCCATATTATCCATATGCAAGATCTTCATCGACTCCATACTAGGAAACTCAACCTGTTATTTTTCAATTAAATTAAATATAGCTGATTCTCTATTCCCTCAAAAAAGAGAATACTTTAATTTCAAGAACAAAGAAAATCACAAGATGGACATTATCAAAGAATAGGAAGAAAAGAAGACTAGATGTACGTTATTTCTTTTTAGAAAATGCCACCTACTAAAATTGATTCTCCTATCATATAGTTTAAAGTAGAAAGCATAATTTTTCTAATATATATCAAGCATTATGTTTAAGCAATAGCATAACCATAGCCTTCTTAGTTAGACAACTATATTCATTTTGTGCATAATTTGTCTCCCATGAAACTCAAATTTGGCCTATCTTAGATTTAGCTCATTACAACACTGAAAACATTCACTTACTTTCACCAAAAAAGAAAAAAACACTGAAAACACAATAGCCAATACACTGTCCCATTTCTTGGAAGTGCAAACAACAAAATAGAAACCAATTTGCACAAACCAATGCTTCATGGTTCTTGCACTTCAAAAGTTCTCCGACAAAGTATAGACTCAAAGAAAACACATCAAATGCTAAAGAAAAGAATCCAACAATTAGATCAAAAGATGGTGAATATAGGTATGTACTGTTTAATTAATGTTGTACGGGATTCTGTGATCACTAGCTGATTTGTTTCTTTATAAGTTTGTTATTCGAAATTATTAAGACTAAGGATATTAATCTTGATTTATTTCTGTTAATAGTTGAATCACTATTATTAAAGTTGCCTGTAAGTACAAACCGATTAAATATTTTTCTTTAGTTATAATGATGAGTTTTGATAACGTAGTTTGCCTATTTGACGTATCTCTTTCCCCACCTGAATTGGCCTATCTCTTTTATCTCTCTTTAGTTTCTGTCTTTTTATTATTATATGATTTTCCTCCACTTTCAATGAATTTAAACCTAACTTTCTTCATGCTTTCGTTCCACATTAGTTGGTTTCGGATATAGATATGTTCTTCATCAATTGGTCATTGAGCTAGATCTTTTCAACATTAACGAGTATCATAACTTCTCTTTAAATATGTATCATTGATGTGCAACTATTCTAGACCAAGGGCTAACTCTATGGTACTTATTTTAGATGCTACACTTGCATTTCTGATCTAATATGCTCATGAAGATATATGGCATTCATGCTTATTAAAACTTCAGTCGCCATGCTTGTTGATTTGTAGCCACTCCATGTTTGGTAATTTTTCTCTTTGAATAATGTTGCAATATTTATTAACTTTGATATAACGAAATTTGAAAAGAGTAGGGCTTACCAAGGTTATTATGTCGATTGGTATGGCAATTATTATTATTATGATTATCGTGCTATTCTAATAATGTTGATCGTCAGGAGGAATTCAACTATTACCGTGACTATTGATGTGATTGTGGTTATCATAAATCCTTAACAATTTTGAAGAGGTTAAACATATTTTAGTGGTATGAGAAAATACGCCAACAATTTTAGTGAGAGTTGAATAGATTCAATCAAAAACTGTAAGGAATACACTAAAATAGTCCAAAAACAGTTCACTATTGAGCAAAACAACATGGATAAGCGCTCTCAATGTCTTCAAGAGTTAAATAAGGACTTTGCTTGTGGGAATAGTGAAGTGAGTGGAGTAAAATTCTACTAACTAATTTGGATGAATTTATAGAAACACCTTCTGAAATTTAGTAAAATCTAGAATGCATTCTCTTATTGACCATTCATAGAATTGCAAATTTGTGATGCTAAAATTTGTACTAAAATACTTAGTATAGTATAGCCTTATACTTCCTAGGTGCATATCCAAATCCTCCTTTTTGTGGAGATTGATATATGACATGATTCTTCAACCACCTTGCTGTTTATTTGTCTTATTTATGCTTGCTTATTTATGAATGCAGATTTGCTGAGTCCATGATTCCACTTTTACACTAAAGCACCTTTGATTAGCATTTGATTAAGCTGACTAGGTTTCACCCGAAAGTGAAAAATATTATGTCAACTACTTGCAATTTTAGTCAAAATCAAGAAATAAAGGTGCGTTGGAAGTATTTATCTTATATTTGAAATGTAGTCTAGTTCTAGACCTTTCAATTGGTGTACTTAAGTTTTAAATATTTTTGAAAAGGGAAAAAGCCACGAAAAATCCCGAACTTTGCCCAAAGTGACACATTTCCCCCAAACTTTTTTTTTTTTTTTGACGAGAAAAACCCTAAACTTTTTAAATCGTGACACATTTACCCCATCAAGGGCATTTTTGTCTTTTTATTCTGTTTTTTCTTTTTCTTTTTCTTTTTCTTTTATTTTTTTTCTTCTTTTTCCCTCCGCCGGCCATGGCGAGCCGACGGAGGGAAGCCAGCGTCCGGCGAGGGTGCCCTCGCTAGCGTCGGGCAGGGCGACCCTCGCCGACGTCGGGCGAGGGCGGCCCTCGCCGTCGGGCCGGGGCCTCCCTCGCCGCGCCGGATCTGGCGAGGGCGGGGACACCCTCACCCGACGCAGGCGAGGGCCACCCTCGCCGGCGTCAAGTGAGGACGGCCCTCGCGAGGGAGGGCCTCGCCGGACGCTAGCTTCCCAAGAGAGAAGAAAAAAAAAAAAATTAAAAAATGAAAAGACCAAAATGCCCTATAATTTTAGGGTAAATGTGTTATACGACAAAAGTTCAAGGTTTTTGTGTCAGAAAAATAAATGTTTGGGGTAAATGTGTCACGGTTGGCAAAGTTCAAGGTTTTTCACGTCACAAAAAAAAAGTTCGAGGTAAATGTGTCACTTTGGACAAGTTCAGGATTTTTCATGGCTTTTTCCCTTTTGAAAAAGCATAATCAATTTCTTTTACTGCACAATAACTTAGATTGCCTATGCGGCAACCTCAAATTGCATTTGTTTGTATTAATTTATAACTTAATTACACCAATTGAAAGGTTGGTGACTCGATTGCACTTTTTGATAAATGTTTAAGAGTTCATTGCACCGACTGAAAAAATTATGATTTGATTGCATTTCATAAATACATTTTAGGACCTATGGAATGATGTTCCCATCACAATATTTACAATTGACTTCAGGAATAGTGACAAAATGACTCCTAAAACTTATTCTGGTTTGGCATGTTTAAGAACTAAAACTTTTTTTCCTTTATTAGTAAAACTTGTTACGGTTCAGCATTTGAGTCTTTCCATTGCTCAAATTAGTTTTAGGAGGATGGAAAGTATATATGGCATTTTTCCTTGAGTTTTCCTTTTTCTAATGGTAAAAAATGTGGTGCTAATATGGTGATACCACATTAAAAAAAAAGGTGATGAAAATTTTAAAAGTACATATAAGAAAACAACATGGGAGAGTGGGAAGGTTCTCAGGGTTTTTGCAATGGCAAGGGCCGCAACTGTGTACCCTGAGTCTTGACTAGGGTGCTCAGCTTCCTTGCTAGGTCACTAGTAATTGCCAAACTTGGCTCCTCGCCACCACGTGAGTGAGCACAATTGCCCTCACCAAATTGGCAAGGATGGTGACAGGCCATTGCTTGCTTATGGTGAGGGCTAGCCCTTGCCTTAGGCCCTACAATAGTTTGTAACCCTCGTTGACAGGAAGGGCTGCAGTAGTGGCGCTCCTTATGCAACCATTCCCCCATAAACTGACGTTCTCTTCTAGGACCTTTTTTTTATTTACAGTTTCATATTAGTGCTGATTTTTTTCTAATTTTTACTCTTTTTTATTTTTATTTTTCAATTTTTCGATGTGCAGTAGTGAAACAGCTCCCTTTGTGCTTGAGAAAGCTCCATCACCGTGTCAAAGGCCATGCAGGACTAATAATATGATCAAAATGCAGAATTTCTCTACCAAAAAAAAGGACAGACTTAACAAGTCTTGAAATGCATCAATTGTGTAAATTTTAGAACTTCAGTGCCGAACCAACACAAGTTTTAGAACTTGTAGTGTCATAAACCCTTGATCTTGCATTAAACGATATTTAAAGTTGACATCTTCAGTGTTGTCTAGACTCTAGATTAATTAAAAGTTGTTAATTGATGCTTAGCCTCTCGTTAATATTTTTGTACTTCAGTTACAATGTAGTCTAAGACTAGAAAAGGAAAGAAAAAAAATATAAAGGTTTTGAGATGTTTCTTATTTGAGGTCAAAGGTTTGTAAAGGAAAATGATAAGTTATCATAAGTGACCTGCAGACCCTTACATTGTCTTAGCTCAAACCATCAAGACAACAAAATAGATATGCCATTAAAGAAGAGTGAGTGCAAACCTTTTCAACAAGTAAAAGCGGTTGATGAGTTGGAACGCTACCCTCTAATTTTCCACAACTGACATCTCCAAGAATCACCTTCACAGCTTTACAATCATCAATAGTAAATTCTTTCAAGGAGAGCCACTCTAAAATATGCTTGCCTTGGCAGAAACTTCTGAGTTTTGGCATGTTGTGAAGATATAGAGTGACAAGTTGAGGAATTACAATTTGATCGGTTGCTTCTTTAGGTTCCTCCTCTTCTTTGGTGACAATGTACTCTATCTCTCCACAACCACCAAGACCCAGATATTGGAGTTGTCCTAGACTTTTTGCCATGGACATTGTAAAAAGGTTTCTTAGACATTGGCATTTCTCAACTGTCAAGGACTCCATACAGTGAAGCAACCTCTTCCACATGGATGATGGAATCACATTCATTAAGTTGTGACATTGCTTCACCTTGAGGACTTTTAGGTGACAAAAGGATTCCACATGGATTTTATCATTCCATATTTCTTTTTGTTGAACTCCCTCAACATGTAACTCTTCTAACTTTGGAAATGCAAGCTACAAATGTACAGAGATAAATGAAAAATATGCAAAACAGCTTAGGGTCAAAGCACTAAAAACAAAGAAAAAAACAAATCAGATAAATGGGGATACCTTCTCATCAAATAGAGGATGTAACCCATCACCAGCACAATTCTCCGAACTAAAGCAAACCAAACTCTTAAGGTCATCAAGCTTGAGTTTGGTTAAATGAGGGAACTTGAATGTCTCTACGGTTTCCCCTTTTCCTTCTTCCATCACAATTATGCCTCGTAGATTATTGCAACAGGAAACATCAAGCGCTACAAGTTCATGAAGAGTTTTGGCTGTCACACTCGAGAAGAGATATGACAAACTATGACAATGCCTTGCGTTCACTTCCTTCAAACTAGGAAATGCCAAGGTTACTTTGCATTCACTCTTCAAAATGTCTCTCAGCCTTGGTAGATTCAACAACTCCACTTTTTTTAATGCAGAGAGGACCAATGGCTTTTGCCTTCTCTCGGTCTTGAGACTTACCGGTTCAAATAATGCCTCCAAGGAGGGACACCCGACCACCTTAATTTCATACAAGCTCTGCAACCTATTGATTGAATTTGATGGAAAAACATGTGATAGATTTTCACAAAGTTCAAGAGTGAGGGATGTGAGTTTGTAGAAGGACTGTTCGTTGAATTGGTTGTGCCATATCCTCTTTAATTTGCACATCGACGAAAGTTTCAATTTCTCCAAGCTTGGAAAAAGAACCTGCGTGAAAACCTCGTATATGTTGAATAACTGAAATTTTGGTATGGAATTTCTTATGCCAATAATTTCATGGCATCTTTGGAAATGAACAACATCATAAGTTAGTTCTTGCACCACGAATTACTAAACTTTTGGTACAGAATAATGATCCAATTCATAAGAAATTGCTTCACTTACTAGATCTAGAAGAATGCTGAATAAAAAAAAAAAAAAAAAGAAATACTATAGATGCTTTACTTACCTTTTCATTGAAGAAGACGGGCAAGGACAAGTCAGAGTTGACACGACCAAATGGTTTTTGTAAACCCGCATCAGCTGTTATCGACCGTTGCTTTCCTTCGAATGAAAAGAATGTCATCATTTTGGGGCATTCAGATATTGTTAATCTTGTTAAGGTTGGATAGTGAATACAGTATGTCCCATAGGAGAATGTCCTGAGATTTGGCAATTCCTCAAGAGATAAGGAGGATAATAGAGGGAACTCTAGAGTGTCGATGGATGCATCTTCCTTTGATTCTTCTTCTTGCACATGTATAATTTCCTCCAACAGTTTACATCTCACTATTTTTATCTCTTTTATTTGTTGGAGTGCTTTAGCCATGGAAGAAGAAAAAATAAACCTCAAGTTCTCACAGTTTTGCACCTTCAGTACCCTCAAGTTTCGGAAACACAATGCTCTTCTTGGATTCTTGTTCCATATGTGTCCCAACCTTGATAAGTCACTCAAGGTTAATGTTGTCAATCGCGATAGAATCTCAACATCCCCAATGGTTGTTAGTCCTTCAAGGTCAAATACTTCTCGTAGTAACTGACATCTTTCAATGGTTATGGCTTCCAAATTCTGTAGCTTTGTCACCAAATTTGATGGGAAGATGCTCAAGAGGAAGGCACAATCCTCAACCTTAAAAAATTTTAGGTTGCTCACATTTGAAGGAAATTGAGAATTCCATATCTCTTTCAATTTGGGAAGTTCAGATATTGTCAAGGACTCCAATGAGGCCAATGAAACCTTAAAAGGTAAGGAGAAACACGTTATAAAGGCATATGCATTTATTTTTCTTTAACTGCAAGGAGTGGAAAACACCACAAAATCTCGCAATGCTTATAACTAAAAGCTATGAACACTCGCTATCTATGAAAAATTAATAAAGGAAATAATCTCAACATAATAGATTTGAAGATGACGGAAAAAAAAAGTTGAGTAGTGATTTTTGAATTTTACTTTTTCTTCTGTAAATGTCATCAACTTTTACACTTGACTTACCATTTAACTTATTGTCTATTGGGGCTCCATTATATATATGGCAGGGAGGGGGGAGGGCAGTTATAATCCCTGAGTTATTGAGGTTATTGAATTTAGCTCACATTTTGGGCTTTCTAAATTTTACAAATTAATGGCATAGACTCAATTAATTCTTGTTAGTCGTTAAATGTGGTCTTATATAATATTTTAAACGACTATGTAGAAAAAAGCTCAATTATTTTCGCCAAATACTCATGAACTAACAACATATTAAGTTAAAGAAAGACATAGAACAACATTAAACATTTAAGTGAACATTAAGTGAACATTATTTAAAGGGCTTTTAATTGACAAACCGATAAAAACTATATTTATAATTTGATTAAAAGGTGTAATTTGAGTCTGGAATTTTTCTGAAAAGTATCCCCCCCCAAAAAAAAAAAAAAAAAGCCTTATCAAAAGACTGAAAGAAAAAAGTAATTATAAATTTATGAAGTAGTCAGAAATTTTTTTTGTTCCCGTGCATAATATGGGATCAAATTCTCGTATATTTGTAATGCATAATAGACAACTAATCATACCAAAGTCAAAAAGGCGTTCATCAATTTAAGATCCATGGTTGGCCATAACATCCATGAGCTGGTCGCAACAGCACCATATGGGCATCAAAGTCGATTTCAGCAATGGGTTTAATTCTACCTATATAAGAACCTAAGATACCCCTTTCTAGTCATGAAAAGATTAATTTATGTGGAAAGTTAGTCATGTAGCCAAGAAAAAGAGTTACTTAATTTGATAAATAATTTTAGCCGAGCATCATGCTTTGCGGTTTGGGGCACATGATAAAAATAATCTGAAAAACGTTTTCCATTTTTTTTTTTTTTTAATTTATATTGACAGAACAATTAAAGCAATTGCTAAATCAAAACGATAGTGCACAAATGAATGTTAGATAAGTTTCTAATTAATATTCTCAAGCAATATTTTATTACAAAAAAGAAATTTTTAAGCATGGGCAGCGCACATAAATTCTACCAATAATATTAGAAAGGATGTTTGAACAAAGATTAGTGGTAGATTTGATCACAATAAAAAGTTCAATAGCTTACAAAAATTAGAACAAAAAATATTAATTATTCCCCTAACATCTCATTCATGTGCCAAGGTTACAAAAGCAATTTGGACTATTGAAATTATGTTTAATTTTTCATTTGTAATAACATAACGGTTCCGTCATTTAACAAATAAGAGTATAATGGAACGTTGTGTCAAACCACAATTCCACAAAGGTCCATTTACCTACCACAACTCTTTACAGTCATTGAGGGAAGAAAAAAGCAACTTAATAGTCTCAACTGCTCTAATGCTGATGTACTTACGATTAGAATTGGAAATTTATATTTAATTAATTTGGATGTTGTATGACACAGTCAAGGTAGTTAAATTCACCTATTGAATTTTTTTAGTTCTTACTTTCACTTTAATCAGTCGGGTCAAATAGAATTCTACCAATGTCCATTCATTATTAGATAAAGGTCATTAAAATTATATAGGTCCGATATACCTCCTTCATTTTATCAATATATCCATAAATGTTTGTGTATTCATATTCAATTTTACCATTAAGCAATGATAAACTTTGAAATTATTTAATAAATCTATGCATCGTATGGCGCCTTTTTAACTATATTGATAACATAACACAAACAAGGTGAGATGTAATTAACCTATGTATAAATGTTTTTATGTATTCAAATATCACATAGCAATTACATTTTGCAAAATTAAATTATTGGTTGTCGTAATTATTCTGGAAACAAAATCTCATAAACAAAGTATTTATCCAATTTTTCCACATCCTATTATAGTCTCACATATCCATGCACTAAATCTCAAAAACCAATTATATACCTGTTGTCCGTCGAAGAAATCGAATAAATGGTCCGCAATATTACAGAAGCTGGTCATCTTTGGCAAGTTTCGTAATGTCAACCTACGCAATTTGCATGACGTCACTTTGGTATCATCATCTATTTCATCTCCATCTTCATTTGTCTCCCCATCTGCAAGAATTTGCTGCATCAGGCAACACTTGTTTATTTCAATCTCTTCGAGCTGTGATATTATTCTCTTCATGGAGAAAGGAAACAAATGTTTGATTTCACCACAGTTATCCACTTTCACAATCTTTAATTTATTGAAGGATTCTAGGGAAAGAGAACCACGACAAATCTTCTCCAAGTTGTTCAGATTCTTGAGAAATAAAGATTCCAATCTAGTAAATGCAGTGCACTGGACATTCTCTGTGGAATCAACAACATATTGAAAGGAGGAGCTATTTTGTACGTGAAGATGCTTCAATTCCTGAAATCCTCCGATGCACAAGTCGTGAATGTTATGTATGTCATTTTGCAATCCATCCAAGTGGAGATCTTGCGGTTTTTGCGAACATTTTGACACCCACTCTTCAAGAGGAAGATTGCGTGAATCCAGCTTCAGCTTTAAAGTTCTGGATTCTTTGTATTTGCCTGACCAATTCCAAACGTCCCCAATTTGGATTTTATACTTGTTCAGTTTCCCAAATGGCAAGCCTGTTGAAAGATTGACAGATTGAGGAATGGCAATGCATAGAGTGCTCAAATTTTTCATGCTTTTCAACTCGGCCAGGCTGGCATTGCTTGGCAGTGCTTCATCCTCAGCCTCCCACTGATCAAAGCTGTCTTCCATGTTCAATTCTTCTAAATTGACCAAGCTTCCGAGCACACCTGGTTCGATAACTTTGAGCTCGATGCACTCAGTCAAGTCCAAAAATCTCAATTCTGTTAATTCACCTATTTCTTTGGGCAGTCTAGGGATTGTTGATGCAAGGAAACTTAAGAATTGCAATCCTTTCAGCTTTCCAAGAATAGTCACATCCTCCAGATGGCACTGATCAAGACACAGTGATTTGAGGTTTCCAAGGAACTTAATCGACGAAGGTAGAGAAGTGAAAGATAAGCTAGTCAAGTCTAAGACTTGAAGTTTCTCCATAGATTCAAAAAATGAATCGGGAATTTTGAGAGACGGATTGCGTTCGACTAGCAGAAGCATCTTCAAGTTTGGGCAATCCAAATTTTCAGGAAGCTCATCAATGCCAACCCATAAGAAGGATATTGACGTGCATTTTCTGAGCTCATGCGTTGACCATTTTTTAAACCCAAAACCCTTCCTCCCGACCAAGGCGTTCCATTCCGTGGAAAACATAGAGATGGCTGCATCAACAAATATGTCATGCATTCTGAACTTTTCCAAGTCATTACTATCTAGTAACAAAGAAGAGTCCTGCAGCCTATGCAGATCCACAATCAACCTATCTCTAGCGTCTTCGATGGTGTTGCTGAATTTTTCATATAATCCCAAACCCATGCAGTAGATAAAGGAATCTCTTACGAAAATTTTTCCGGAGTCTAGAGCACAAATCAAGAACAATGATTGAATCCTCTCATCTTTTAAGTCATTGTAATTTTGTTCCACTAGTGATTTTACATTCGACTCATCTATATAGGTCGAAGCATTCCTCCATGCAGCCAAATCTCCATGCCTCAACGTTTTTGCCAACGAAACAATCAAAAGTGGCAAGCCTCCACAATTCTTGACCACTCTCTTCACCAAGCTTGTAAGCTCAGGATCCATAACTCTGTCCTCTACTATCCTTTTGAAAAGTCTCCGTGCTTCTCCATCCTCTAACTTATTGAGTTGGAATTGTTGGTCAGAGCACATGTGAATGCGCAAAACATCTCGGTATCTAGATGTTAATAATAGCTTACAGCTTCTTACTTTATTGCCATCTCCGCAAGGGATTCCAACTTCCTTCAACTCAAGCTTCTCCCACAAATTATCTAAAATTATGAGAATGTTTTTCTTATTATCACTCTCTAACCTTTCACGTAAACGATTTGCTCGACCATATGTAGTTTCCTCATTCATTAGCTTCAAGCCCAATGCATAAGCAATTTCTCCCTGAATTATTCTTAGGTCTGGATTGCGTGATATATTTGCCTTAGCGACCACATCGCACAGCTTTTGTTCCTTAATTCGCCCTTCCACATCCTCCAAAAGCCTAGACTTGCCAACTCCACCTACTCCCCACACCCCAATCACATTGACCTTGTCATCAACTACAGCCTTCATTACATCCTCCATGATTTTGGCCCTGGACTCCAAGACATCTTCTTTGTTGTCAACGGATCTTGCAACGGAAGTGGTAGCAGTGACAATTCCTATTGGAGGACTCTCATGGTAGACCTTCTGGAAGTTATTATTTCGACTTTTCTCTTGGAGTCTCTGAATGACTTTAGTTATCTTCATCACCTTCCTGCCAATTAGATGGCGCACCACGGGATTGGGAAGCCACCCACGGAAGCAAGCATTGTTTGCACTTTCACCACATTTTAACAGGTTGTTTGCCTTCTCAATCTCCTCCTTCACACTCTTCAGCCAATGCTCAACATCGGTGTATATGGGTTTTCCATTATTCTTGGCGTCTTGGACGTCATGCTGCACCCTTTCCCATGCAGTCTCTAGCTCCTTGACTCCATTTTTGAGATCGTCGATGTAGCTCTTGTAGCATAGCACGTACCCAAATTGGCGTCCAATGGGTGCAAGTAGGCACTCGCCGAGTTTCGACAAAAGATTCGATGCAACGGGGCAAGCAATTGCCTCGGCCATAATCTCTTCTTTATTTTTCAGAATTTCCTTCGCTTAAACAAATGGGTGCGGGGCAAACTGAAGCGAGAATAGAACTATCCAGTTAAACTGTGAAACAAAACTAGAGAGAGAGAGAGAGAGAGAGAGAGAGAGGTGTACGTATGTACGGAAGCAAGAGCGATGTAAATAAACAGAGACTGAGGAATATCAGCAAGAGCAACATAAAACGCAGAGTTATTTGGAGAAAAACTTGGTCGCTCAATGATGGGTCACCGCGCTCGGTGCACCCAAGTAACCCGTTACTCGTTTACGTGGAGAACTTGCAGATGATCTTACGAGGGCAAGCAACATGTTACTAGTCTACCATGTACATTAGAAGCCTAATTTTTATTTTTATTTTCATTTTTTGTTCCTGTTGTCTATGTTTTCTTTCACACTAGTTCAACAGTTGTCGATTCTTTTGAATATTGACAGTCAGAATCATTTAGAACTTTTTCTCAATATTTCAAAGCTTAAAACGTTTCCTTTCATTTTCATGATTTCACAAGAAAGCAATAAGTAGAGGTTACAAATCAAAGGATGCCAGGTACTTCTTAGGGAGATAGGGAGCTAGTAATTGTTTTGATATTTCTACCATCCCCCACTTGTTTTGATAGCCGGTGCTTCTTAGAGCTTAGCAGATGCCGTGCCAACCATAGATTAAAAGATAATTTCTTTAAAATGGCCACATCCAAATGTGAGAAATTCTAAATTAAAGTATAACATTGCTCCAAGTAAAAATTTTGATGCTTACTTTATTTAAAATAAAATAATTAGGGTGGGGCTATTTTTATCCCCTCTTTGGCTGGGGACAAATATTTTATTTGATTAAAATAACCTTCTATGTTTGGAAACAAGGTGAATCACCTCCCTACTTTTTCTCTCTCCTCTCCTCTTCACCTTTTATGTTTATTTAAAATTGACTTCATATCCTGCCATGTTTGAAAATCAATTAATCATCAATTAACCATGCTTTTCTTAATTTCTGATGGATTAAATTTTGTAAAATTATTAAGGTCGTAATTTTGGTCCATAAAATACTTCTTTGCTTAGATTCTTAATTCTTCAATGTAGCTTTTTCTATTCAACTTAATCTAAAGGGGTGCAAGGGGCCATTTTTATATGGAGCACTACTGACTCTACTTTTCAACTTGAACAAAGATTATTTGTCCTGACTCTCTCTATCGCATGTACGCCCGCAACACATATACGCATATTCATTGTTCATCGATGAAAAAACTTGCAATTCAGAAATTGATTAGTTGAGAATCGTATAATAGAAGGGGGAAATGATGAGGACAGAAATCATCACTGCGGTTCTGTCCAACTAGCCCAGTCAAAAATTGCGAATGACCATGAGACAAACAAAAACAAAACAAGACAACAAAAAAAAATCACAACTTTATTAACACACGACTTGGTATTAAGAAATTAGTTAGTTGAGAACTAGTGTGTAATATTAGAGGGAAACAAAATGATGAAGAGGAACAGATATCGGCAGCTATCTTGAACCCCTAGCGCGTTGCGCGCCATCCGCTCAATGAGATGCCTAAGCTAAATCTAAAAGTTCGTGTTGAGAAAGTCCGTTCCCGAGCTCCCATCGATCGTCTACTCGCCGTTTGGGTGTCACGCGGAGGGTCGAGACAGGGGAGACGGCGTTGGGGAGGGCTCCGGTCGAGCGGCTTCCGCTGGCCATGCCTGGCCGAACCAGATCTCGGCCGAAGGAGGGGAAGCCGAGCTGGTTCTCGGCTGGCCCTCAGCCTGGGCTGGCCGAGACGTTGCCGGACTGGGTGCGTGGCCAGCCCGAGGCGAGCGGTGGCACTCACCGCGGCCACCCCCGTTGGGGCGAGGTCGACAGAACGCCGCGAGAGGCAGGGGGAGGAGAGCAAGTCGGGTCTGCCCGGGTACCAAGTCGGATCCGGGTCGGTATGCATACGGGTCAGGTCTTTAGGGTTGGGTATTTGGGCTGGGATGACTTAGGCATGTTGGGTTTATTCTACTTCAATGGGCCAGGCTTAGTTCATCTAGTTTTTAAAAGGTTGGGCCTTCCTTCTCTTTAAGCTGGACTGGGCCGGCGCTTAGGCCCAGATGGGCCGCTAGTTGGCAACCCGGGTCGGTTCCAACCCGGGTCTTTTTATATTATAATATAATTTTAATATTAAAAAAAAGAAGAATTTTATTTTTTTCTAAAAAATTAGTAAAAGGCTTAATAATGGCTTTTGAGTATTTTTCTCTTGAAAATGCATGAAAAATCCCCCCAAAAAAATCAAACATTAATGTTTAAATAAGATTAGGTATCAAAATGGCATTAATTGATTAACTGATATAATCAAGTCATTAATTATAACTTCTTTGGTTGCACAAGAGAAAAATATTTCTCCCGATATCTTTGATGGATTTTTAATCTATCCACTACAAATAGATTAGTGGCGAACACACCTGGACTAAGCTTAATTTGAAAAGGTCAAGACAATTAAATGAGATTTTGTGGGACTACTCAACTTTTGTAGACTAAACTTAAACTGTTTAATTACTCTTATAGTAGCCTTTGCGAAGTACGTTCCTTTGAAAAACTAAGGCATCAACCACTGGAGTCGAAAAGAGCATCGAGATTGACACGGTGGTGGTTGCGGCCATGCTTAACTCGACAAACCACTCGATGCACCCCTTTCTCCTCTCTCTGCTTCTAGTTTTTTTTTTTTTCCTTTTCCCTTCGATAAAGGTCAATTTATTTTGAGTATAAGATCATTATTTTACTTTTTTAATAATGAAAAAGACAAGTCAGCATACATTCAGGAGCCGTTTGTCATGTGATTTGCCATGAAGTTAATTTGGATGGAAAAAATAACGGTAGACATTCGATTAAGAGTAAGTACTTTTTTTTTTTTTGAGACATTTGAGAGTTTGGTCATTTTTTTTCTTTTTGACATACATACATATATGCATGTATATACAAATATTATTTTACGAACTAGGAATTTTCATATTAGGAATTTTCTTGTCCTAAATAAAAGAAAATGAAATAGTTGATTTTTGCTTATGAAATATTGTTTTTCTTTTATTAAATAAAAGCATGGAGTGGCTGAACTTTTTAAAGCCAAATAATTCACGTAAATGCACGTAAATCATAGAGATGCACATCGGGATTTATAAAATACTTTTTATAAACACTTTTATAGGAAGAAGAAAAGGGAAAATTCGAGTTAAAGTTTCCTAAAGGTTGAACAAATATTCTGCATAATCTATTTAGGATCGAATGTGGAAAAAACCATGATTTCACGAAACGCTTCAATAATAGCCGCGACACCAGCACTCGTTAGATTGGAGAAAGTTTTCCTCGAGAAAGAAGCTTTGAGGCATAACCAAGCAATAAATATCACCATATTGTTGCAATTGGAACTTGCGGGATGGAAAATTGGATATCATAAGGAAACTAACAATTAATGCTAAGATCAACCTTTCAGCGACTAGAAGAAATATGGTCTCATGCTAATAGACATTCTCAAATGATTGGTCTTTTGCTAAAAAATGTTTTAGTCAACACTTAGGTTTTTGTGTAAAAAAGAATCGATACTTTTCTAGAGAGCCCTGTAGCCATTGCCTATACTGGCAATTTTGGCAAGATGTTGAATAGCTTGCTTCAAATGAATTTCTTTTAACTCAACCAAAAGATATCATTATCTAAAACAATTTCCTCAAACCCTTCCCATGTAATAAGGATGTATTTTGGTTAATAAGCTTGACATTAGATTCCCTTTCTCACTTACAATATGTGGAGAGAGACTAATATATCTTTTTTCAAGCTATGATTCGAATAAGACAACATAATTGCAAGAGCCTAAGCAATAATTTCTTCAAATATAAAGCAGATGGAATTTTACTAAATTGATAGCGACGTAGTCCATCAACCAAATCTTATCTAAAGATTTTCACAAAATCACCTTAAAAAAAAAAAAAAAAAAAAAAAAAAACGGATGCCTTATGATTGTTAGGGTTTGATCAGTTGCAGTTCTTTTAGCCATTTTCGTTTCCCCTTCCTTTTTTTTTTTGGGTGCTTTTAGGTTTATTGGGTTTAATCAATAGAACCAGATAACTAAACAAACAGGGCGAAAGTGAAACAAGCACTGGTAGCACATACCAGGAGTGGCTTCAACATAAGGATGCAAGAGGAACTGAGATTTCTTGGCTGCTAGCTTGTCTGTGAAGATGGAAGATGGATGAAGAGGACCGCACACCAGAATATAAGTGGAAATATCGGCACAACGCAAAAACAAGTGGACACTGGGGGGGGTGGGGAGGAAGAAGAAAACAGCAGGGAACTGAAAATTCATTTATGGAAAATAAGTAATCGAGGGAGATGTTACCGTACCTTCAGCTTCGACTTGGAATGACTAGAGGATGAAGGGATTCTTTGCTCAGTTCTTGCAATGGACCAATGACACATATAATTGCCGAGAATATATTTGTACCAAATACGTCTAGAGGGCAAGCGTTTGGTTGGCCATTTTTATAATGAGCACTACTGACTCTACTTTTTGACTTGAGAACTACAAACAACTTGCCATTAAGAAAATGATTAGTTGGGAAATGATGAGGACAGAATTCATTATTGTAATTCTGCCAACTTCCTTAGAGTAAGCAATTGCAAAAGACCATAGGAAAACGACAAACGAAACAGGGCAACGACCTCAACGTCGATCTTTCTTTATTCTTGGTGGGGTGGGAAAACACGGTATTTCTTGTCCTTTACCTTTTGTTTTCCTTGAGCATGTGCTATTACGACATAAACCTAGCAAGTTGCTTAAGAGCGTTGACCCTGTGACCACAGTGGGTAGGAGTGTCATTTGAAGTACTCGTATAACTGGTGGCCAAATCTTAGAAAAAATATAATGTATTTATGTGTAAGTTGATATGGCACTTTTTATTATTAAAAAAGTAAGAAAGAACAAATTTAATGATTTTAAACTCAAATTAAAATTATTTTTGTTAAAGACGAAAGAGAAATTAACAGAATATAAAGCAAAGCTCTTATTTTCCTTCTCTTTCTTCCTTTCAAATTGCAGAGAGATCGCAAACATAAAACAAAATCATAGCGAAAAAGAGGTAACGACTGAAGAGGAAGCAAATTATGAATTTCGTGTTATACCTACAACAGAGAGCATGACGGTTTTAGATGAGACAGAGGAGCTGCCATCAATGCACTTTGGATTTGATGCTACAAGATTATGGTTAGCGTTCGCAATTAGAGGGGCGTAAGAGCGAGTTTGCTGTCGTCGTTGTCCTTGGGTCGTAATGGGAGTTGAGAGAGTGGTCAATGGCTTCCGTGCCCTAGTTGAGGCAACGCTTACAAGTGGTCTCGATGGTGATCACCAGCTATGAAACTCTTTTTGACACACTTTGACTCGCGTGTCCGGAAATTGTGAGAAGCATGGTGGTTTCAAGGGCGGGTCTGTAAGTGCGAAGGTAGAGAAAATTGTTAAGGAAGGTGGATGCAAGAGCAAGGGAGCAAAGGTGAGGTTGTGGAGGCAACGGCGTGGTCACGACTGCAAGGAGGAGGGCGGCGACTGCGATGCGTGATGGAGGACCGAAGGCTGCGACTGTGGCTGCGAAGGAGGGAGGGCCGCAAGCGCGGTGGCAAACGATTGCGACAAGGTAACCGAGAGAGAGATCAAGATAAAGAGAATCGGGCAAGGAGGAGGGAGAGGAGGTCGCGGAGGAGAGTTTTAACTTTTAACAAGAGGAGTAGATGAAAACAAAAATTAAAATGGAGATTCTGGTGGGAAGGATGGCTGAGAGAATGATTTTAATTTTTAGGGAAATGACAGCCTTGATGGGTGATGGGGGAAAGAAACGAGGGGAGAAACCAGGGGCAGAAGGGGGTAGGGGAGAAACCGGGGGCAGGAGGTGGGGGTGTGGTTTGGGGGATGGTGGTTTCTGTGAGGGGGCTTTTGTGTCTGGGGAAGGGGTTTTGGAGGGATGGCGATATTTGTGAGGGGTTTTTGTGTCTGGGGGAGGGGTTATGGGGACGGCGGTTTTTGTATGGGAGGTTTTGGTGCGAGGGGGAGAGGGGTTTGTGGGGCGGCGGTTTTTCTTTTTGTTAGAAAAAAAGTGATTTAAAAAAAATTAAAATACTAAATATTAAATAATAATAAATTTTAATCGTCATAGAATATAATAGATTTATATGAATAAATTGATTCTAATATTTTGTTAGTCGTTAGTTTCATTAATAACTTATTAAAATTAGAAACATGTTTTCAGATATGGGTACACATTAACTCTAGATATATCTTTCGAATTTCCTATAAATAGATTTATTAATATTATTAGTGTAAATTTATTATAAGCTCTTTTTTATTATTAATTCAAATCAAATTAATTAAAAATGAAAAATATTTATTTAATATATAATGTGTCCCAACTTGTCGAAATTATTTATTTTTGAAAAATGACGTGTCGGCGTGTCGTGCCGTGTCGTGTCGTGTGTTCATATTATGTGTCGGTGCTACTTAGATCACCAGCACCACTTATGTGATCACCTTGAACGGATTTGTGATTGCTTCCTTTCTCTTTTTTTTTTTTTTTTAAATCTTTTCCTTTTATCCAGCACCACTTATGTGATCACCTTGAACGGATTTGTGATTGCTTCCGTTCTTTTTTTTTTAAATCTTTTCCTTTTATCCTTTTTTTTTGGGTCTTTGTATCGAAATGCGAAGAACCTAATTGCCCAAGTTATGATGATAAACTAGACCCACAAGGCCCATCCACGGAATGTCGGATGAGCTCATTAATTATGAACTTTCAATAAGTACATGACACGTGGCAACAATCGATTGACTCGAAGCATGCGTGGACATTAGAGACTGAGTTAAGGAAAATCCATGACTGGGAACAATCAGCGCTAAGAAATCAGGAGTACTTTCAATAAATACAAAATGTTTATGACTTTTTAAGCACTTTTCCCCTTTTGAGTGAGTACATTACAAGTGTCAAAATTTTCGTACAACGCTTACTTTAATACCAAAACTTTTTTTCACTCACTTAAGTGCCACAAATTTGAAAAATCTATCACTTGAGCGATACTTCCAATTTGGCCTATCATTAAAGCTAATGTGGCCGCTGAAAAATATTATTTTAATATTTTAGTTTTTAATTATTTTTGAATTTTGAATTTTTATTTTTTACTTTTCTTTTTCTTTTTTTTTCCTTTAGGGTCGATGAGAATCACTAGCTACAGCCGCCTCACCCAAATTTGGCTAGGGTAGCCTCACCCTTGGTTGGGAAGGCCTCAAGTGAGGTTGTCAGGGTCACTCTAGGCAGCGTCCGGCTTTGGATAGTTGCAAGCAATGCCGCCCAAAGTGGAAGAGGGCTATCATAGCCTCAACGAGGGCCCTCGCGGCCGAGGGTGAGGCGACCTTGACCAACAAGGGTTGCAACCCTCGTCAGCCTTAAAGGAAAAAAAAAAAAAAAAACAAAATATGAATGGAAATAAAAAAATTCAAAAATTTTTTTTAAAAATTAAAAAAAGTAAAAAAAATAATTTCCGCGTAGCACATTTTGCTGGAATTAACACTCAAGTGATCGATTTCTTTCGGATGTGGCACTCACGTGAGCAAAGAAAAAGTTTTAACACTAAAGTAAGTTCCGTACGAAAGTTTTGGCACTTACACTGTACTTACCCCCATCTTTTTTTTATTTGAACTCGAATTAACAATTTAATAGGCTATCAATCATCTGGAGTTTAGTTACTAATTGGAACAATCGAATGTCTAACTACACAACCTTGCAAAAGTTCACGTGATACCATGCTATCGCGCCTTGGAGATAGCAAGTTAGCGACGAAGAGAGCGGGTCCCAAATGGCATGGTGGGTTGGAGCGTCACTCATAAAATTATCATATAACTGGTTGGTCACCTAATTGGTGATGTTAATACAGTACTTAACAGTATTTTACAGACTCTGATTTTTTATCTTGGGAATTTTTCTAGTCTAAAATAAGAAAAAAAAAGAAACATTTGATATTTCCATGTCATATATATTTTTTTATTCAAAAACATGGGGCACTTGAACTTTCAGAGTCACACTAATCCACGTTAATGCATGTAAATTACCAAATTTATGTCAGTCGGCACTTATCAAATGCTTCTTGAATTGTCGGAGTAGAATAGGAAAATTCAAGTTTATGGTTCTTAGAAGTTGAATAAATCCACGGGGTCATCCACTGAGGGTCGAATGTGGGAAAAGATCTTAATTTCTCAAAACACTTAGAAAGTGTATTTAATACCAGTACTAGTTAGGTTGGAGAAACGTTTCATTAAGAAAGGAGTTATGAAGCGAAAATCACAACATCTTTGCAATTGGAACTCGTAGGAGGGCAAATTGGACAGCATAAGCAAACTTTCAAACCAATTAATGCTTTGGTCAATCTTGAGGGATTGAAAGAAATATGGTATCGAATTGGTCCTTTTCTGATAGGCGTTCTCAGATAAATGGTCCTTTGCCAAAAGAAGTTTTAATCAACACTCAGGTCTTGGCCAAAAAAAATCAATGCTTATGTTACTCAAGATCTTTCTTTTCTTTTTTCTTTTTTCTTTTTCTTTTTCTTTTTTGGTTGAAATTTTAGTCATGGTCTTCATTGTAATAAATTCTTACATGATGTAATTCTGTAAGAGCCACATAATAATCTAATTTACCGGCAACTTTTGGAAGATGTTGAATTGCATGCCTCGAAGCATTTTTTCTTCAACCCAACCAAAACGTGTTATTCTTTCATTACCTGGCTATGTGTGGTCCCGCAAACTGACACGGTTTCCGCAAACCCTTCCAATCTAATAAGGACAAGATTTGATTAATAAGCAATAACTAAGTACGAGCTCACCATAAGATTCCCTTTTTCTCTTACAAATGTGGGAAAATAAACTAATAGTTCTTTTTTTAAGCTATGATCATCAGTAAAGGACAAAAATCTTATCGTAAGGGCTTACGTAATAGTGTCTCCATCGACATATACATTTCTCACACTAGTCTGCAGGATGGAGATAAGTATACTTATTAAGTATTCTATGTTTGAAAATATATAGCTAACGAATGGGTTGTAGTTAGGAACTTCCACTGTTGTCGTAATTGATAACAAACCTAATTTATTTAACCACATGGACTTGTGAAGCTTCTAAGAAACTTGGCGTACAATCCATGAATCCTCAGGGTTTTAAGTATCATTCTCAAATGCCTTTAGTACTCCTTAGCATTTCTCGAATATACCAGAATATCGTCAATGAACATGATCATAAACTGATCAAGATATTCCTTAAACACTCGGTTCATCATATCCATAAAAGCAGCTAGGACATTCGTCAAACCAAACAACATACAGTGAACTCATAATGGCCGTATCTAGTACGAAACGTTGACTTCGGTATGTCCTCATTTCTGATCCTCAACTGATGTTGCCCTGTTCTCAAGTCAATTTTTGAAAATATCGACACTCCTTGTAGCTGGTCAAACAAATCGTCGATCATCGAGAGTGAATACTTGTTCTTGATTGTCACTTGATTAAGTTGACGGTAGTCGATGTACAAACGCATTGAACCATCTTTCTTCTTCACGAAGAGAACTGGTGCTCCCCAAGGTGATGCACTAGGACGTATAAATCCCTTATCCAACAATTCTTGCATCTACACCTTCAGTTCCTTCAACTCAGACAATGACATCTGGTAAGGAGCCTTAGAGATTGGCTCTGTCCCAAGTGCTAACTCAATCTCTCTCTCTCTCTTTGGTGGTAGACCTGGTAATTCCTTCGGAAACACGTCTGGGAATTCTTGAACTACTGAAATGTCTTCGATCTTCAGTTCCTCAACTATCGTATCCACGACAGTTGCTAAGTAACCTTAACAACCAATGTCTAACAAACAGGTTACCTTAAGCGATGACATTAAGGTAATTGAGGGTCCTTCTCGACTCCTTATGAACTCGAAACTTTCACTCCCTAATGGGTTAAACTGAATCGCTTTACAATAACAATCTATCTTAGCTCGTTGCTTGGTGAGCTAGTCTATGCCAACTATCACATCAAAATCATACATGGCTAGGACTAACAAGTCTATCTTCCCCTCTCGCTCACCAATCACTAACTTGCAACCAGGACAACTCAATGCAGGTAACACCTTATCCTTTAACGGTGTAGATATGTTAACCACTGACTCCGATAATTCAAGACTCAATCCTATCAACTTAACAAGTTGATAGCTATAAACAAATGGGTCACACTAAGATCAAATAAAGCATATGCAGTATGGTCGTTCAGCAAAATCGTACCTATAATCACATCAAGCGAGTCCTTTACCTATCCTCTCGTGATGGTGAACACTTGTCCTTGCATTGGAGGCTTGTTTTGTCCTCTCTGTTGTGTGATCTGCGGCATAAACCTTCTATTCTAACCCATCGGCGGCGGCGACGGTAACTACTGTGGTCCTCTCGGCCTTCTGGGACAATCTCTGACCTTGCTGGCCACACTCATAACACGTGACCAGCCTAAGATGGCATGGGGCCGAACCATGTCGTCTTCCATAGAAGCAACACTTGCCATTCTATCTCTGTGCTGACTTTCCTATCCTACCCTTCCTGTTGGACAGAACAGGATACCTTCCTCCGGTCATCAATCTCTTCCCAAACCGATTCCCATCACTATTTGAACCAAATCGCAACCTAGATGTGGCGACTTGTTCGCTCTGATCCCTCTCTATCAACTAGGTCCATTCATATAAGTCGTTGTAGTCCTTCAAATTGAACGGCACCAATAGACTCCTTAACTCCTGCCTGAGCCCATCTTTGAACCTTCTAGCCCAATCTACTGGATCCTTGATCAGTCTAGGGTCATACTGCGATAGCTCAGCGAACTTCGCTTCATACTGATCCATAGTCATTGTACCTTGGCGGAGACGCTAAAATTATGTCATCTTTAATTCTTTGGCACTATGCGAAAAGTACTTGCTATTGAAGACTTTGACAAAAGCGTTCCACTTCGGGACCACACCTTTCGGAAACATTGTTCCTCTGGTGGCTCTCCACCAAGTGCTTGCAGTCCCCTGCAGTTGATATATTATAAGGGCGACTTTCTCCTCCTCTGTGTACCTTAGCGGTGCAAAAGCCTTTTTTATGTCTTGGATCCAGAGGGCTACGGCTTTGGGATCTCTTGCACCTGTGAACCTCGGTGGGTTCAACTTCAGAAATTGCTTCATGAGCTTATGCATCGGTCTCTCTCTCTCCACAACTATGTTCTTAGGTGGAACTTCAGAAGGTGTGACAATGGCTGCAGTGACGGCTGCGACAGTAGCAGCAGCAGCAGCGTTAGCAGTGGCATTGGTGGCAATAGTGGCGGCCGCGATAGGGCGATTGTAGCGGTAGCTGAAACAGTGGCAGCGACAGCTTGATTCTGGGCCTGCTGCCCCATCTATGCTTCGATAACTTCAAGAGCCTGCATGATCCTTTCGATCCTGGAATCAACAGGGGTTGCTACCCCAGCACTAACAAGAGGCGGTGTTAAACCATTAGCGCTAGCCTGAGCTGGCGCTCTACTATGACCTCCTCGGATACCGGCCCTTGTCGGCATCCTACCCCAAGTAGCAGGTCCAATGGTACACTTTATAGGAGTGCTTTGCTCCTAATCACTCATAGCGTAGATTCTTTATAGAAACCTGCATTCCAATTCCACATAGAATTAGAAATCGAGCGATCTCAAACAAATAATTTACCAACCAGCTATCAATCACATGCACCAGCATGAAATAAAGGCCATTCCTACTAACTATCCCATAAACTTATCGCACATTATCACTCTAACTATCAACCAGCTTTGATACCACTTCGGGCGGGGATGTCACGCCCCAATCCTAGAGCACGTGCCCATCCCTCGGTGGTCGATTAAATTAGGATGTCCCAGGATGCGTTGTCGACCCATTCATTTTAATACACATGCAAAAGCGAATAAATAAATCTCTAGACAACACAAAAATGAGATAGAAAAGCAGAGTCGGAATTTCGAAAACCACAACACATTTTTATACATAGCAGACTAAATCATATACAATACTAGTCTATATTTACAAGTCTACAAAAGACAGAAAGGCTACGAGTCCTTTAAGCGTTCGAACCCTTAACCGAAGACTATGGGGTCTCTGGCTCTAGGGAACTTGGGTCTACCACTACACTATCAGAAGGGTAAGCCGTACCCTTACCAAAAGCAATCTTTAGCACCGACATAGGAATCTTAGACTACGATAGGGGACCTTCTCTGGGTCCATCTTACCCGTAACGATACCACGATCTGAATTGATGGGGTACCCTCCGGGATAGACCCTCATCAACCCAGATAATGGATCTCACGAGTTCGTAGATGCAAGCTCCTTAGCTCCCATGGAGGGGAATCTGAGATATCTATTTGGTGATCTTCTTGGGCTAGCCGAAACGCTCAAGGGGAGCAGTCATCTAAGGACTTGAAAAAGTTAACTCAAGACGAGGTGAGGCGATGTCTCAGCAAGTTTACCCCCTAAATTTCGACTAGGAAGGAAATACGCCTAAAGGCTGCCCATGCACACACAAGACAGAGGACTAAACTCGCCTAAGTTCCTTTATGCAAGTTAGTATAACTCATATACTCAACCAATCAATTTAATTCAAATCATCAATCCATCGATGCACTCAATCAATCGATTCAGTTCAAGACCACTATCTATCAATCAGAATCATATATACCTCAATTTCTGTCTATCGATTCAATTGATACCACCATTGCTCACACAAGTTGTAATAAACAGTCAACGCTCTCACAAGCTGATATATATGGTCATAGCTCTCACAGGTTGATATAGTTAGATAGATAGTAGCTCACCCAATCTGTAATAGATCGTGCTCCCACAAGCTGATAAACGATCATAGCTCACACAAGCCGATAAGGTATACTGCTCTCACAAGTTGACGTATCTAAGCACATATGCTGATACAGTATACTGCTCTTACAAGCTAACGTGCAAAGGGGCTCTCATAAGCTAATAAAAATGTATATTAACGTATCCAAGCACATAAGCTAATACGTATATTGCTCTCACAAGCGACGTTCAAAGTCTTTCTTTTAGAAAATTTCACTGTGCCATTGTAAACCGATGCTCGGCATTTTCTGATTAAAATACTGAAATTCCACAAATTTGGAATAAATGACCAAAATCACCAATTTCACTCAATTTGCATAAATTAGCACTCCATTAAATTAACCAAGCATACCATTGCAATAAGTACAAAATTTCGGCCACTAGTTATCCCGATACAATTTCCAGAAAATAATAAATAATTAAATAAATATTAAAAATAATTAAATAAATACAATTAAATGACAATCTAACCAATCTAGATAAATAATAAAACCTAAGCATGTCTTAAACCAAAAAAATTTCTGAACCTAATTAAATACCAAACGGGTTCGAAAATTTCGAACCAATCTAGATAAATAATAAAACATGTCTAGTTGCTAATTAAGCCAATCTAACCAATAACAAATAATTAAATCATTGATCCGTTTTAACTAACCACCTAAACCATATTTAGCCTAAACTAATCAACCATTAAGCATCATTAACTCCCTAAACAGAGTTTAGTGAGAAACTCACTGCTTTTGAAATCCGATGAGTTCATGGCGATGGCAACGCGGAGACAGGCGACAAACTCTGAAGCGGCGGCACCCTACGAAGCTCGAAAGCGGTCTGAAATGGGCCTTGAATCGAAGCCCACAATTCCTTACTGGTTCAGTTTTTGCTTGCTGGACTGAGAGACTGCTCAAGCGGCCAAGAGCAACTAGGATGAGCGGTGATGGTGCAGCAGGGTTAGGCGGCCAACGGCGAGGCTTCACGGCGGCGAAGGTGAGTTGAATGGCGGTCTAGAGGGGCTCAACGGGCGACTCAACGGGCTCAGGAGATGGCCTAGGGTTGCGGTTGAAGCGGAACGGATGGCAGACTGGCGTAGGATAGGCGTGGCTCGCGCAAGGCTTGTGGGCGGCGTGGTGAGGAGGCTCGTGGGCGGCGTGTTGAGGAGGCTCGTGGGTGGCATGGTGAGGCACGACATCAACAGGTGGGTGTGCGACGGCAGGGGGGATGGCTACTCCATTTCCTCTGCAACTTAGGAGCTCCAAAATGTCTGAAAATGGAGAAAGTAGGCTGAGCTGAAGAAGAAGAAGCTAGCTGCCCGTGTGGAGGGTCCCTTTGGCCTAAATATCCCTTGTTTTGATCATTAGATGGCCCCCCACCTTGTCTGCGCTATCCTCAGCCAAATAGCAACCCACAAGCTTCTCTAGGAAGCCATTGAAGTAGTCCAAAGGTGGTGGACCAAGGGACCTACGAATTTGTAACATTTTCCCCTAAATCCACTTCAATTTCTTTGAATTGATTCAATTCGGCCCCCATAAATCCAACTAAGATGCCCACACTTCAATTCACATTTTTCCTTGCCAATAGAACTAACTTGCATCCAAAAAACGCGATAAAAAACGGTTCCCTGAATTTTCCGGTCAAAAACAACCTTATATTGAATTTTCGCCAAAAATCTCGATTTGCGGAAAAAAATTCGGAGGATGAGTCGACATTCCTAAAATGAATCATGACATAACACAACTTTGAATTTTTGAAATCAGATTCAAATTTGTAGTTAATTGATGCGATTTTAGCATGACCTAGCCTACCGAGAAGATTTCAAAAAATTTTAGTGTAATTGACCCACAGTCGATTATTTTCGAACCACCTTGTACGTCTTTGACACATTAGTAACTCTCGGTTGTCGTAAAATATCAAGGTTTCAAATACGGACACAGGGTACCAAAACAATAGAAAAATCGATCTAGTGCCGATCGACGAGAATTTTGAGATTTGGTGGAATTACCCACACTTAGTCGAATATCTCAATCGAGTCAACCTATCTTCAGTCTCTTATCTATTTTTAATTGTGCCGTAATGACCATTGCAGACTGGCACGATTAAGTAGTCGATTCCTAGTCAAATTCTCAAGTCTATTGCATTAAAATCTCTTAATGGCTTCACCTAATAATCTAATTATCTCGTGAGTGATTAGTTCAGAGAATAAAACTATAGGTGCGTCGATAAAAAAAACCCTATTCATTCAATTGAAAACAAAACTGGAATTTTAGGGTGTCACAGTTGTCATCCCATAAACTAAGACATTTTTTTCAAACCCTTCCCATCTAATAAGGACAAGTTTTGATTAATAAGCAGTAATTCAAATGAGCACGCCATAAGATTCCCCTTTCTCACTTATAAATGTGTGGAAAGGGACTAATATTCTTTTGTTTAAGCTAGTACAAGACAACATAATCCTAAGGTCCTAAGTAAAAATTTCTTCATCACCATAGTTCATTAATTAATTACTCTTATCTTTGAAAATGTCTAGGTAATGGTGTAGCTAGGAACTTGCACTATTGTCATAATTGGTGATTTATTTGACTGTATGGACTAATGCGAAAACTTTTCTTAGTTAATTGGGCCCTCTTCACAACAAATGAATTTAAATAAGTTGAGTGCTTCGTGAGATCACTTCCCTTCCAGAAACAAATAAAAAAGGGGGAAAAAAATGCTTCGAAGTTGCCTACACAAACCAATTTTATGGCCCACTGAAGATTTTTTTTTTTTGTGCATTATAAATACATTTTGAAGCATTCTTTTATTGAGTGCACATATGAGGCCAAACAATATGACATGTGACATTTTGGATAAAAATAAGTATTCAGTGATCCTCAAAAAAGAAGGTCATGTATCAATTGACAATGATTGGCCCTAGAATAAACTCGCATGTGAGAGGGAGAATGTCTAGAGCGCATGTGAGAGGGAGAATGTCTAATCAAAATTCGATGGGATAATGACATCCTAAATAATCGAGGGTACATCTACTCCTCATAATTATGTTATATATTTCAATAAACGCATCATATCAATTGGTTACAAGATCTTAATATCAATCATGTCAAAAAATAAAAATAAAAAAATGGACATGTATCTTTCTGATTCATAAGATTTAACGAAAACTAAAGGTTCCAAAACTTGATTTTGTCAACAAAATTATGTAGGATAATCATATGCTCCCACATCTATCATTTTTTGCCTAGTATCATTACTCCTTAGTGAAGATAAAGTTCACTTAAACCACCACAAAAACCTTAGCATTACCTGAAATACTATAGTAACATACCATATTCTTTTTCACCCAATTATTGTAATGGATTAAAGTATTAAAAAGTTACATTTATCATATTTAATTTTTTCATAGTCATGCCTAATCTTTAGTTGCGCCTTTTATTTACAAGTTGTCACTATTGACCTTAATTAATTTTGATGATTCTTTGTATATTTGTAATTGTTACAAGCTGTTTGAACATGTTTTTTTACAATTTTGTGTAGGCTAGCAAGAGTTAAAGAAGGCCTGACCTGGTTTGAAAATAACTCTATCTATATACTTGTTTGTGTTGAGTTCAAATTTGAATCTCGCCTGCTCAATCCAGCCCCGGCCAATTCTTTTAGATGCTGAAATCCTCAACGGTCGAAAAACTAGCTCTTTGAAGTGTTAGTAACGTTAATTGAGTTTGTTTTCCTATAGATAGGGTAAACCATTGTCTTAGGCATGCATACATGAATATTACTTACAAAAATCTCTCTTGTATATACTTTGGATTCAACTTCTTGTGAGATTAAACTTGCGGGACAAGTTCTTTTTGAAATATTGCATCTTCTTCATTGAGGACTATCATCTATACTATAAACCAACATTTGTATGAGGCTTCAAGTATAGTGGATTGGGCAATACTACCTTATGGTCTCGAGAGTGGAGAATGTGCCAATTTGGGCCGAACTAGTGTAAAATTGGTTGAGCATCTCTCTTCCCTTCCTTCTCTTTATATCTACGCTTGCCAAGTGATTGATATATTGATTGCCGTTAAACATACTTTAGATATTTTTAAGATACACCATCATTAGGAGTGTGGTATTAAGGAATTAATCTTTTTCCCTTCATGCTTATATGGATGCAAATTTTGGTGATTTAAAAATCAATAGAAAATGTACTAGTGGCTAAAGGGCCAATAGTTGGTTGGCCATTTTTATAATGAGCACTACTAACTCTATCTTTTTGACTCGAGCAAAGTTGCTAAAAGGCAAGCTCACATTAAGTAGTCAAAACTGTTCTTAGATCAAATACTAAGCCCACCTTGTTGAACTTGGCAGCTATCCACAATTTCTCCAATAGCCTCTCTTTTTCTCATCCTCTGTTTTAAACTCATATTTAGATTAATTTGTAATTTGTGTTGAAGTTGTTTCATGAGGAATGTGCTTTATGTTTATATTGAACTTGCGTTATGTTTATGCTGCACTTAATAGTCGTAGACCTTCTATAGAATTGACATTTTATGAATATCTTTGAGATAAAAATGGTCATTGTGTGCTTGATGTTACATTCCGTCTTAAGCCCTTTTTTATGTTAGGACAAAAGAGGGAGAATGGTATAATGTTTACATTATATGTGATGATTCATTTGATTTATTTCCCTTGTAGTATGTTTAGGGGGAGTTTTGGTTGAGGTTTTTAAAAGTGATTTTGTCTTCACAGAAAAAGGGGAGATGGTTGACCTTAAATTAATTTTAATGATTCTAAAATTCACTTTTGTATATTTGTAATCGTTGCTAATCATTTGGATGTGTTTTTGTAAGTTTGTGCAGGATGGAAAGGATGAAGGAAGGCTGGATCCAAGTCTAAAAACATATCCAGGTTCCTCGCCAAGTGATTACAAGATAATCAGCTAAGATTGGCCGAATACCCAGCTTTGCAGTTTAGATTTTAATTTTGCTCACCCAACCCAATGGGTGCTGGGCCATTTTTTGAATGGACACTTGGAGGCCTCATTGGTTTATTTAAAAAAAAAAAAAATAGTCATTGAAGTGTTAATAATGGCTCGGGGACTACCGGCCTTGATGGGGATTAGTCGTGAGAGTTTGGGCCGAGGCCGATAGATACAACTTGTAAATTTCAATCTTCTCAATGACTGCAACTTCTTCAACGATATCCTCTTCGCCTGCAACTTCTTCTTCGCCGAACCATCACCGATGCTTGCAGCCGTTGAATTCGAATCGAGCTGACGTCGGCAGAGGCACCGATGCCGATGTAGGACTACACCGCCGGCTGTCGCCGGCAATGGCCAAGGCAAACTCGATTTTGAATGGCCGTTGATATCCGGCCAAAACAGCATTAACAGCTCTCAAACGACATAAGGAATATGCACACACACAATAGAGAGAAAAATACAGAGAATTGACGGTGATGGCCTTTAACCGTGGGCAACGCCGGTAAGGAAACGGTATCTCCAACGCAAGCACTCATCCATGCCCAACCCCGAAAGTTGAAGCATATGCAATGACATCGAGAAAATGACAGAAAAAACACAAAGAGGAAACAGTTCAGTAATCGTGGAAGCATTCTAGTGCCAATCTCAGTTTCTAACCATCGATTACACAATCCTTAGCTTACTGTCTCGTTCTGGCAAATCATCAAACAGATAGAAGGCATTTTCAAATATAAATTCCAGATTCGATTGAAATGAATTTCTCGACCTATACGTAGTAAATAAAACTTCCATTCGGCATTATTAATTGCAAATCGACCTGATTTTTATACAATTCACTCACGATTTCATGAATGAATATTTTATCTCAGCTTCAACAAAAATAGGGCAAAGTAGAGCGTTCGGAGCGAGGAGCTTACCTGCTTCGGGAATGGAGTCACCGTCTTCTCTCTCTCTCTCTCTCTCTCTCTCTCTCTCTCTCTCTCTCTCTCTGTTCAAGCGAAGCTCTCTTCAGCTGAGCTCCTCTCTCTTTTCAAGCGAAGCTCTCTTCAGCTGAGCTCCTTCATGACCGACGATCCCCCCCTCAACAAGAGCGCAGACTTTCCTGTCCATTTTGGCACTCATGTACATTGATTCAGCATGGAATGGACTGCTCTCGCCCACAAAAATGAGTGTTTTGCTGTGCAAATTCTTCAAGTTGTCTGTCAGATCATGCCTCCTATTCATGGCCTCAAGAAAGCGCACGACATTCAGACTTTATCTTTCATCCAGCAACTTTCGACAAGTTTGAACGAGGTCGGATTTTGAACTGTGCATGCTGCAAAGAATTTCCTTACTGAAGTACCGCTGGAGAAGAAACTCCTTCAAGAGGTTCAGCAACACCTCGTTATAAAGCCATTCAGTCCATGAAGGTGCCTTGCAAATTGGGGAAACAAAGGTCAGACCAAGAACCCTCTCTTTATACTTGTGAGAAAAAGAGAGTCAGAATGTAAGCACTGGCCGTTACCCCTAAGCACAGAACTTCCTTCAGCCCAAAGAAGTCGAGCACTTCGACGACCTGGTCCGCAAGGTCATCGGCACTTAGAAACACGACGTACAATTGAGAGCGACGTCGGGAGAAGTCATCAAAGCGGGCTTCTCCCGATCGCCGCAGACGAACACGGAAACTGAATCTCTGCTCGTCTTCACCGCATGCACCTTCCCTTCGAAAGGTACGGCGTCGACGTCGATGTGGACACTGAGTCGCTCAACTCGGCCATGGCTCGGCTAGCTCGAAACCTCAGGAAAATGCAGCGGAGCTCGAATCAAAGATATCGACCAGAACGAAGCTTGAAAATCTGAAACTCTCTCTCTCTCTCTCTCTCTCTAAAGGTTGCTTTCTCCCTACTGGCCTTTTTACTCTCTCTAACCAGCGCTTCCTCTCCGGCCGAACCTTGCTGTCTTGCCCCAGAATGAGCGCCCTGCTCTCTTTTTTCTTCTCGAAACTCCTCCCTCTCGCGAAGCGCTCGGCAGTTTTTCCTTCTCTCGCTCGAACGGAATCTTTTTCCTTTAAGCCCGACTCCCCATACGGCAGCTAGCAACCTTCTAGAACACTGGATTCGCTCGCCTCACCTGCCTGTGAGTCTCACGGACATTCTCGTTGGATCGTGTTCCTTCCTTCGCCGCTCGTCTCGTTCTTGCTCACAGGCGCGCGTGTGCGCCAGGAAGGAGAAAGGCAAAAGGGCCGGGCTTTGGAGGAAACAAAATGGGCTGAGAAAAGGAGAAAACCGAAGAAAAGGTTGGGCTGGATTAAAAATAAGAAAGATAAGAGGGAAATTGGGCTAATTCAGGGATTAAGCCTGAGTGGGCCAGGAATCTTGCTAAAGGAACCGGGCCAGGCATAAACGGCCTACCCGAATGTTTTTGTTATTATTATATTATCATTCATTTTTCATTTTCTTTTTTATATATGTTTTAATTTTCTTGTTTATTAATTTTTTTGATGATATTTTTAACTTTTTATTATTAAAAGAAAAATTCGAATGTCAACAATCTTTTCTTTATTTATTTTTTCAATCGGCAACTCTCTTGCTTGATATCTTATTAGTGTTCAAAAATTTGGTTGTACATTTCTAATTTGATTGGTACCAAATCTGCTCATTTTGAATTTTCTTTCTACTTCACCAATTGGATGACTATAGTAGATTTTAAAAATTGCTTTAATTGTTGCTTTAGAGACACTGGAACATGCATACTGGGTGATTAATCTTCATTTTTCATATTAAATTAAGGTTTTCCTATTGAATTCAGGTCTCCTATCTTTAAGCCAACGAGAAAGAAGATGGTAAGCTTAGTAATCGCTCTCTTTATTAAGGGCAACGTGTGGCAGCAATTCATGTGAGCTCGGGTGATTTATCATCGCAACATTCGTGTTCATTTGCTTGCATTCTTTTTTTCAATTTATATTTGAAATATTTGTAACTAATATTTTATCAGAATAGAAAAGTAACCAAGAAATAGATTTGGAATGGAAACAAGAAACATAAAAAAAGTACATTTTTTCTTTTCTATTTTTCTTTTGTGCTTCTTCTTTTTGTTGCGGCCATCGCCGATCCGCCTACCAACCGTTGGCCACCTCCCCGTCGCTTGTGGCCATCATTGGTAGCCGATTCTTTGCGGCGCTTGTCATCGCTTGTAGCCCACCGGCCGTCGCCCACAGCCCACCAACCGACAATTGCCACTTTCCGTCAATAGCTCCGCCGTCACTAATAGCCACACAACCGCCACACGACCGCCGCCGCCACCGCACGACCGCCAACCGTCGCTACCGACCGTTGTCGCAGACCGCCGCCCACAACCCATTGGCCATCGCACCCTCCCGCAGCCGGTGGGCTATAGGCGGCAATCCAGCGATGACAATCGGTGGTGACAATCGGCGGTCGTGTGGTGGCAGTGGCGGCCGTGAATAAGAAGAAAAAAATAAAAACAAAAATTTATAAATTTTTACTAAACGCATTTCTATTTTTTTTTTTATTTCAAGAATAGAAATTTTGTATAATTACCAAACACCTAATTTTACTCAAAAATTGTTTTTGGAGTAGAAATAGAAAAAAAAAAACTAATTTTGAAAAAACAAAATAGTTCTTCGGAATACAAATGTTGCCATGCGCACCGTTAGTTTCCCAAATGGTAGGTCTCTTAAGAGATTGGCTGAACGAGAAATGACAATGTATAAAGTGCTTAACTTATTCATGTTCTTGAACTCAGCCAGCTAACGTTGTTCCGCAGAGTTTTATCCTCGGCCTCCCACCGATCAAAACTCTCTTCCGTAGACAATTCTTCTAAATTAACTAAGCTTTCAATAACTTCAAGTATGGAACACAATCTCAGGTCCAAAAATCTCAATTCTGTTAGTTCACCAATTTCTTTGGGCAGCCGAGCAATTCTAGAATTGAAGAAACTTAGGAATTGCAATCCTTTCAGCTTTCCAAGAGTAGTCACATTCTCCAGATGGCATCCATCAAGACATAGTTGTGAGGTTTTCAAGTAACTTCATCAACAAAAGGAGGGAGGTAAAAGATAAGCCAGTCAAGTCCAAGACTTGGAGCTTCTCCATAGATTCGAAAAATGAGTCGAGCATTTTGAGAAAGTTTTCTTCTAATGACTGAAGAATCCTCATGTTCGGACAGTTCAATATTTCAGGAAATTCATCAATGTCAACATAGTAGAAGGCCATTGTGGTGCATTTTCTGAGATCATACTGTGACCATTCTTTAAACCCAAAATCCTTTCTCCCGACCAAGGCATTCCATTCCGTGTCAATAAATTTGTCATGCATAGAGATGGCCACGTCAATAATTAGGTCATGCTTTCTCAATTGGGCCCGGCCATCACTACCTAGCAACAAAGAAGAGTCAAGGAGGCAACGTCAATCCATAATCAACCTATCTCTTGTGTCTTCGATGGTCTTGTTGATTTTTTTATATAAACCCAAGCCCATGCAGTAGATAAGGGCATCCCTTATGCCAAGTCCCCGAGAGACTAAAGCATGAACCAAGAACAACGCTTTGATCCTCTCATCTTTTAGGTCATTGTAATTAAGGTCCACTATTGATTTTACATCGGACCCTTCTTTATAGGTCGAAGCATCCCTCTATTCAGGCAAATCTCTACACTTCAACCTTTTAGCCACTGAGAGAATCATAAGAGGCAAGCCTCCGCAATTCTCGACCACTCTATCAACGAGGATCTTAAATTAAGGGTCGATGACTCCATCCCCCACCGTCCTTTAAAAAAGTATACGTGCTTCTCCATGCTTTAATTCACTGAGTTGGAATTATGGATCAGAGCCACTGTTGGCCGGCAGCCTGTTGTCACCAACCGCCACACGACCACTGCCTGCCGCTGTATGACCACCAACCGTCGCTGCGGCGGCCGCCGCAAGACCGCCGCACACAGCCCATTAGCCACCGCCCTCAACCGCAATCAGTGGGCTGCAAGCGGCAATCTGCGACGGCGATCTGTGGTGACAGTCGATGGTCGTGCGTCGGTCGTGTGACGGTTGTGCAACGGTCGTGTGGCGTTCGTGTGGCATTTGTACGGCAACGGGCGGCGATCGGCGGTCGACGATCTGTGAGTAAGAAGAAAGAATAAACAAATATAAAAACTTATAAATTTTTACTAAACGCATTTTTATTCTTTTTCTATTCGAAGAATAGAAATTTTGTATAATTACCAAATACATTATTTTACTCAGAAATTGCTATTAGAGTAGAAATAGAAAAAAAAAAATTATTTCTGAAAAAAAAAAAATAGTTCCCTAGAATAGAAATGTTGCCATGCATACCCTTAATTTCACAAATGGTAGGTTTCTTGGGAGATTGGCTGAACGAGGAATAACATTGTATAAAGTGGTCAACTTTTTCATATACTTGAACTTAGCCAGGCTAGCGTTGTTTTGCAGGGTTTTATCCTCGGCCTCCCACTAATCAAAACTCTCTTCCATAGACAATACTTCTAAATTAACCAAGCTTTCAATAACTTCAAGCATGGAACACAATCTCATGTCCAAAAATCTCAATTCTATTAGTTCACCAATTTCTTTAGGTAGTCGAGCAATTCTAGAATTGAAGAAACTTAGGAATTGCAATCCTTTTAGCTTTTCAAGAGCAGTCACATTCTCCAGATGGCATCCATCAAGACATAGTTGTGAGGTTTTTAAGTAACTTCATCGACAAAAGGAGGGAGGTAAAAGATTAGCCAGCCAAGTCCAAGACTTGGAGCCTCTCCATAGATTCGAAAAATGAGTTGAGCATTTTGAGAAAGTTTTTTTTCTAATGATTGAAGAATCCTCATGTTTGGATAGTCCAATTTTTCAGGAAATTCATCAATGTCAACATAGTAGAAGGCCATTGCGGTGCATTTTCTGAGATCATACTGTGACCATTCTTTAAATTCAAAATCCTTTCTCCCGACCAAGGCGTTCCATTCCATGTCAATAAATTTGTCATGCATAGAGATGGCCACGTCAATAATTAGGTCATGCATGCTCAACTGGGTCCGGCCATCACTGCCTAACAGCAAAGAAGAGTCAAGGAGGCAACCTCAATCCATAATCAACCTATCTCTTGTGTCTTCGATGGTCTTGTTGAATTTTTTATATAAACCCAAGCCCATGCAGTAGATAAGGGCATTCCTTATGCCAAGTCCCCGAGAGACTAGAGCATGAACCAAGAACAACGCTTTGATCCTCTCATCTTTGAGGTCATTGTAACTAAGGTCCACTATTGATTTTACATCGGACCCTTCTTTATAGGTCGAAGCATCCCTCCATTCAGGCAAATCTCCACACTTCAACCTTTTAGCCATTGAGAGAATCATAAGAGGCAAACCTCCACAATTCTTGACTACTCTATCCACGAGGATCTTAAATTAAGGGTCGATAACTCTATCTCTCACTGTCCTTTTCAAAAGTATACGTGCTTCTCCATGTTTTAACTCACTGAGTTGGAATTATGGATTAGAGACACCGTCCACCGACAGCCTGTTGTCCCCAACCGCCACATGACCACTGCCTGCCGATGCATGACTGCTGACCGTCGTTGCCGACGGTCGCCGCACTCAGCCCATTAGCCGCCGCCCTCAACCATTTTCAGCGGGCTACAAGCGGCAATCTTGCGGTGGCGATTGATTTTGACAGTCGATGGTCGTGCGCCGGTCGTGCGACGGTCGTTCATCGGTCGTACGACGGTTGTGCGGCGGTTGTATGGCGACGGTCGACGGTTGACGGTCTATGAGTAAGAAGAAAGAACAAATAAATATAAAAATTTATAAATTTTTACTAAATGCATTTCTATTCTTTTTCTATTCAAAGAATAAAAATTTTGTATAATTATCAAATACCTTATTTTACACAGAAATTGTTCTTGGAGTAGAAATAGAAAAAAAAAAAATATTTCTAAAAAAAAAAAGAATAAATCCCTAGAATAGAAACGTTGCCATGCGCACCCTTAGTTTCGCAAATGGTAGGTTTCTTGGGAGATTGGCTAAACGAGGAATGACATTGTATAAAGTGGTCAACTTTTTCATGTACTTGAACTCAGCCAGGCAAGCGTTGTTTTGCGGGGTTTTATCCTCGGCCTCCCATTGATCAAAACTCTCTTCCATAGAAAATTCTTCTAAATTAACCAAGCTTTCAATAACTTCAAGCATGGAACACAATCTCAGGTCCAAAAATCTCAATTCTGTTAGTTCACCAATTTCTTTGGGTAGCCGAGCAATTCTAGAATTGAAGAAACTTAGGAATTGCAATCCTTTCAGCTTTCCAAGAGTAGTCACATTTTCCAGATGGCATCCATCAAGACATAGTTGTGAGGTTTTTAAGTAACTTCGTCGACAAAAGGAGGGAGGTAAAAGATTAGCTAGTCAAATCCAAGACTTGGAGCTTCTCCATAGATTCGAAAAATGAGTCGAGCATTTTGAAAAAGTTTTCTTTTAATGACTGAAGAATCCTCACGTTCGGACAGTCCAATTTTCCAGGAAATTCATCAATGTCAACATAGTAGAAGGCCATTGCTGTGCATTTTCTCAGATCATATTGTGACCATTCTTTAAACCCAAAATCCTTTCTCCTGACTAAGGCGTTACATTCTGTGTCAATAAATTTTTCATGCATAGAGATGGCCACATCAATAATTAGGTCATGCATGCTCAATTGGGCCTGGCCATCACCGCCTAGCAACAAAGAAGAGTTAAGGAGGCAACGTCAATCCATAATCAACCTATCTCTTGTGCCTTCGATGGTCTTGCTGAATTTTTTATATAAACCCAAGCCCATGCAGTAGATAAGGGCATCCCTGATGCTAAGTCCCTGAGAGACTAGAGCATGAACCAAGAACAGCACTTTGATCCTCTCATCTTTGAGGTCATTGTAACTAAGGTCCACTATTGATTTTACATCAGACCCTTCTTTATAGGTCGAAGCATCCCTCCATTCAGGCAAATCTCCACACTTCAACCTTTTAACCAATGAGAGAATTATAAGAGGCAAGCCTCCGCAATTCTCGACCACTCTATCCACGAGGATCTTAAATTAAGGGTCAATAACTCTATCCCTCACTGTCCTTTAAAAAAGTATGCGTGCTTCTCCATGCTTTAACTCACTGAGTTGGAATTACGGATCAGAGCCACCGTCTGCTAGCAACCTATTGTCCCCAACCGCCACACGATCGCTGCCTGCCACCGCAGGACCACTAATCGTTGCTGCCGATGACTGTCGCAAGACCTCCGCACATAGCCCATTAACCATCGCCCCCAACCGCAGTCAATGGGCTGCAAGCGGCAATCCTGCAGCGGCGATTTGTGGTGACAGTGGACGGTCGTGCACCGGTCGTGCGACTGTCGTGCACCGATCGTGAAACGGTGGGTAGTCGTGCAACGGTCGTGCGCCAATCGTGTGACGGTCGTGCGGCATTCGTGCGGCGGTTATACGATGGCGGTTGGTGGTCGACGGTTTGTGGGTAAGAAGAAAGAACAAACAAATATAAAAATTTAGAAATTTTTACTAAACGTATTTCAATTCTTTTTCTATTCTAAGAATTGAATTTTGTATAATTACCAAATACCTTATTTTACTCAGAAATTGTTCTTGGAGTAGAAATAGAAAAAAAAAACTATTTCTGAAAAAAAAAGAGTAAAAAATAGTTCCCTAGAATAGAAACGTTTCTATGCGCACCCTTAATTTCGCAAATGGTAGGTTTCTTGAGAGATTGGCTGAACGAGGAATGACATTGTATAAAGTGGTCAACTTTTTCATGTACTTGAACTCAGCCAGGCTAGCGTTGTTTTGTGGGGTTTTATCCTCGGCCTCCCACTGATCAAAACTTCAACCATGGAACACAATCTCAAGTCCAAAAATCTCAATTTTGTTAGTTCACTCATTTCTTTGGGCAGCCGAGCAATTCTAGAATTGAAGAAACTTAGGAATTGAAATCCTTTCAGCTTTCCAAGAGCAATCACATTCTCCAAATGGCATCCATCAAGACATAGTTGTGAGGTTTTTAAGTAACTTCATCGACAAAAGGAGGGAGGTAAAAGATAAGCCAGTCAAGTCCAAGACTTGGAGCTTCTCCATAGATTCGAAAAATGAGTCGAGCATTTTGAGAAAGTTTTCTGCTAATGACTGAAGAATCCTCATGTTTGGATAGTCCAATTTTTCAGGAAATTCATCAATGTGAACATAGTAGGAGGGCATTGTGGTGCATTTTCTGAAATCGTACTATGACCATTATTTAAACCCAAAATCCTTTCTCCTGACCAAGGCGTTCCATTCCATGTCAATAAATTTGTCATGCATAAAGATGGCCACGTCAATAATTAGGTCATGCATGCTCAACTGGGCCCGGCCATCACTGCCTAGCAACAAAGAAGAGTCAAGGAGGCAACGTCAATCCATAATCAACCCATCTCTTGTGTCTTCGATGGTCTTGTTGAATTTTTTATATAAACCCAAGCCCATGCAATAGATAAGGGCATCCCTTATGCCAAGTCCCCAAGAGACTAAAGCATGAACCAAGAACATCACTTTGATCCTCTCATCTTTTAGGTCATTGTAACTAAGGTCCACTATTGATTTTACATTGGACCATTCTTTATAGGTCGAAGCATCCCTCCATTTAGGCAAATCTCCACACTTCAACCTTTTAGACACTGAGAGAATCATAAGAGGCAAGCCTTCACAATTCTCGACCACTCTATCCACAAGGATCTTAAATTCAGGGTCCATAATTTTGTCCCCCACTGTCCTTTAAAAAAGTATACGTGCTTCTCCATGCTTTAACTCACTAAGTTGGAATTATGGATCAGAGCCATCGTCTGCCAGCAGCGTGTTGTCGCCAACCACCACACGACCGCCGATCGTTGCTGCCGAGGGTCGCCGTAAGACCACCGCACACAGCCCATTAGCCGTCGTCCCCAACCGCAGTCAGTGGGCTGCAAGCAGCAATCCTGCGGCGGCAATTGGTGGTGATAGTCGAGGGTCGTGCGCCGGTCGTGCGACGGTTGTGCGCCGATCGAGCGACGGTCGTGCACCGTTCATGCAGCGGTTGTATGGCGACGATTGGCGATCGGCGACTTGTGTGTAAGAAGAAAGAACAATCAAATATAAAAATTTAGAAATTTTTACTAAACGCATTTCTATTCTTTTTCTATTCGAAGAATAGAAATTTTGTATAATTACCATATACCTTATTTTACTCAGAAATTGTTCTCGGAGTATAAATAGAAAAAATAAAAAACTAGTTCTGAAAAAAAAAAAAAATAGTTCCCTAGCGTAGAAACGTTACAATGCGCACCTTTAATTTCGCAAATGGTAGGTTTCTTGAGAGATTGGCTAATCGAGGAATGACAATGTATAAAGTGGTCAATTTATTCATGTACTTGAACTCAGCTAGGCTAGTGTTGTTTCGCGGGGTTTTATCCTCAGTCTCCCACTGATCAAAACTCTCTTCCATAGACAATTGTTCTAAATTAACCAAGCCTTCAATAACTTTAAGCATGGAATACTATCTCAAGTCCAAAAATCTCAATTCTGTTAGTTCACCAATTTCTTTGGGCAACCGAGCAATTCTAGAATTGAAGAAACTTAGGAATTACAATCCTTTCAGCTTTCCAAGAGCAGTCACATTCTTCAGATGGCATCCATTAAGACATAATTGTGAGGTTTTTAAGTAACTTCATCGACAAAAGGAGGGAGGTAAAAGATAAGCCAATCAAGTCCAAGTCTTGGAGCTTCTCCATAGATTCGAAAAATGAGTCGAGCATTTTGAGAAAGTTTTCTGCTAATGACTAAAGAATCCTCATGTTTGGATGGTCCAATTTTTCAGGAAATTCATCGATGTGAACATAGTAGGAGGGCATTGTGGTGCATTTTTTGAGATCATACTGTGACCATTCTTTAAACCCAAAATCCTTTCTCCTGACCAAGGCGTTCCATTCCATGTCAATAAATTTGTCATGCATAAAGATGGTCACGTCAATAATTAGGTCATGCATGCTCAACTGGGCCCGACCATCACTGCCTAGCAATAAAGAAGAGTCAAGGAGGCAACGTCAATCCATAATCAACCCATCTCTTGTGTCTTCGATGGTCTTGTTGAATTTTTTATATAAACCCAAGCCCATGCAATAGATAAGGGCATCCCTTATGCCAAGTCCCCAAGAGACTAAAGCATGAACCAAGAACATCGCTTTGATCCTCTCATCTTTTAGGTCATTGTAACTAAGGTCCACTATTGATTTTACATTGGACCATTCTTTATAGGTCGAAGCATCCCTCCATTTAGGCAAATCTCCACACTTCAACCTTTTAGCCACTGAGAGAATCATAAGAGGCAAGCCTTCACAATTCTCGACCACTCTATCCACAAGGATTTTAAATTCGGGGTCCATAATTTTGTCCCCCACTTGTCCTTTAAAAAGTATACGTGCTTCTCCATGCTTTAACTCACTAAGTTGGAATTATGGATCAGAGCTATCGTCCGCCGATAGCCTGTTGTCGCCAACCACCACACGACCGCCGATCGTTGCTGCCAACAGCTGCTGCAAGACCACCGCACACAGCCCATTAACCACCGCCCCCAACCTCAGTCAATGGGCTGCAAGCAGCAATCCTGCGGCGGCAATCGGTGGAGATAGTCGAGGGTTGTGCGCCGGTCGTGCGACGGTTGTGCGCCGATTGTGCGACGGTCATGCAATGGTCGTGCACCGTTCATGCAGCGGTTGTACGGCGACGGTTGGCGATCGACGACTTGTGAGTAAGAAGAAAGAACAATCAAATATAAAAATTTAGAAATTTTTACTAAACGCATTTCTATTCTTTTTCTATTCGAAGAATAGAAATTTTGTATAATTACCATATACCTTATTTTACTCAGAAATTGTTCTTGGAGTATAAATAGAAAAAAAAAACTATTTCTAAAAAAAAAAAATGGTTCCCTAGAGTAGAAACGTTACTATGCGCACCCTTAATTTCGCAAATGGTAGGTTTCTTGAGAGATTGGCTAATCGAGGAATGACAATGTATAAAGTAGTCAACTTATTCATGTACTTGAACTCAGCTAGGCTAGCGTTGTTTCGCGGGGTTTTATCCTCGGTCTCCCACTGATCAAAACTCTCTTCCATAGACAATTCTTCTAAATTAACCGAGCCTTCAATAACTTCAAGCATGGAATACTATCTCAAGTCCAAAAATCTCAATTCTGTTAGTTCACCAATTTCTTTGGGCAACCAAGCAATTCTATAATTGAAGAAACTTAGGAATTACAATCCCTTCAACTTTCCAAGAGCAGTCACATTCTTTAGATGGCATCCATCAAGACATAGTTGTGAGGTTTTTAAGTAACTTCATCGACAAAAGGAGGGTGGTACAAGATAAGCCAGTCAAGTCCAAGACTTGGAGCTTCTCTATAGATTCGAAAAATGAATTGAGCATTTTGAGAAAGTTTTCTGCTAATGACTGAAGAATCCTCATGTTTGGACAGTCCAATTTTTCAGGAAATTCATCAATGTGAACATAGTAGGAGGGCATTGTGGTGCATTTTCTGAGATCATACTATGACGATTCTTTAAACCCAAAATCCTTTCTCCCGACCAAGGCATTCCATTCCATGTCAATAAATTTATCATGCATAGAGATGGCCACGTCAATAATTAGGTCATGCATGCTCAATTGGGCCTGGCCATCATTGCCTAGCAACAAAGAAGAGTCAAGGAGGCAACGTCAATCCATAATCAACCCATCTCTTGTGTCTTCGATGGTCTTGCTGAATTTTTTATATAAACCCAAGCCCATACAGTAGATAAGGGCATCCCTTATGCCAAGTCCCCAAGAGACTAGAGCATGAACCAAGAACAGTGCTTTGATCCTCTCATCTTTTAGGTCATTGTAACTAAGGTCCACTATTGATTTTACATCAAACCCTTCTTTATCGGTTGAAGCATCTCTCCATTTAGGCAAATCTCCACCTTCAACTTTTTAGCCACTGAGAGAATCAAAAGAGGCAAGCCTCCACAATTCTCGACCACTCTATCCACGAGGATTTTAAATTCAGGGTTCTTAACTCTGTTCCCCCACTATTTTTTAAAAAAATATTTGTGCTTCTCCATGCTTTAACTGACTAAGTTGGAATTCTGGATCAAAGCCACTGTCCGCCGATAGCTTGCCATCGCCAATCGCCACACGACCATTGCATGATTGTCGCTTGCCGCTGCATGTCTGCTGCACGACCGCCGCTTGCCACCGCACTACCGCTAACCATCCCCTCATCGATCGCCACACACACCCACCAGCTGCCTTCCCCTCCCGCGGTTGATGGTCGGTGGGCAACAATCCTGCGGTTGCCGTCGGCGATGACGATCGACGGTCGTTCGGCGCATCGTGCGGCGGCGGGCGGCGATTAAAGATCCATGAGTAAGAAGAAAAAATAAATATAAAAATTTATAAATTTTTACCAAACGCATTTCTATTCTTTATCTATTCCAAGAATATAAATTTTGTATAATTACTAAACATCTTATTTTACTCAGAAATTGTTTTTGGAGTAGAAATAAATAAAAAAACTATTTCTGAAAAGAAATAGTTTCCTCGAATAGAAGTTGCCATGCACAACCTTAGTTTCTCAAATGGTAGGTCTATTGAGAGATTGGCTGAACGAGGAATGTCACTGTATAAAGTGCTCAACTTATTCATGTTCTTGAACTTAGCTAGGCTAGCGTTGTTTCGCGGGGTTTTATCCTCGCCCTCCCACTAATCAAAATTCTCTTCTATAGACAATTCTTCTAAATTAACCAAACTTTTAATAACTTCAAGCATGAAACACAATCTTAGGTCCAAAAATCTCAATTATGTTAGTTCACCAATTTCTTTGGGCAGCTGAGCAATTCTAGAATTGAAGAAACTTAGGAACCACAATCCTTTCAGCTTTCCAGGAGCAGTCACATTCTCCTAATGGCATCCATCAAGACATAATGATGTGAGGATTTTAAGTAACTCCATCGACGAAGGGAGGCAGGTAAACGATAAGCCAGTCAAGTCCAATACTTGGAGCTTCGTCATAGATTCGAAAAATGGGTCGGGCATTTTGAGAAAGTTTTCTTCTAATAACAGAAGAATCCTCATGTTCGGGCAGTTCAATTTTTCAAGAAATTCATCAATGTTAACATAGTAAAAGGCCATTGCGGTGCATTTTCCGAAATCATATTGTGACTATTCTTTAAACCCAAAATCCTTTCTTTCGACCAAGGCGTTCCATTCCCTGTTAGTAAATTTGTCATGCATAAAGATGGCCACGTCAATAATTAGGTCATGCATGCTCAATTGGGCCCGGCCATCACTGCCTAGCAACAAAAAAGAGTCAAGGAGGCGACGTCAATCCATAATCAACCTATCTCTAGTGTCTTTGATGGTCTTGCTGAATTTTTTTTATATAAACCCAGCCCATGCAGTAGATAACCCAAGAGACTAGAGCATGAACCAAGAACAGCGCTTTGATCCTCTCATCTTTTAGGTCATTGTAACTAAGTTCCACTATTGATGTTACATTGGACCCTTCTTTATAGGTCGAAGCATCCCTTCATTTAGGTAAATCTCCACGCTTCAACCTTTTAGCCACTGAGGGAATCAAAGGAGGCAAGCCTCCACAATTCTCGACAACTCTATCCACGAGGATCTTAAATTCAGGGTCGTTAACTCTGTCCCCCATTATCCTTTCAAAAAGTATACATGCTTCTCCATGCTTTAACTCATTGAGTTGGAATTCTAGATCAGAACCACCGTCCGCCGGTAGCCTGCCGTCGCCAACCGCCACACGACCGCCACACAACCGCCGCCTGCCGCCGCACTACCGCCGACCGTCATTGCCCAGCCACCGCCCCCTCCCGTGGTCAGTGGGCTGTGGGCAGTAATCCTGCTACGGCAGTCGGCGGTGACGGTCGACGATCGTGTGGCGGTCGTGCGGTGGTGGGCGGCGACGAGCGGTGGTCCGTGAGTAAGAAGAAAAATAAGTAAATATAAAAATTTATAAATTTATACCAAACGCATTTCTATTCTTTTTCTATTCCAAGAATATAAATTTTGTATAATTACCAAATAACTTATTTTACTCAGAAATTATTCCCAAAGTAGAAATAAATAAAAAAAACTACTTATAAAAGGAAATAGTTCGCCGGAATAGAAATGTTGTCATGCGCACCCTTAGTTTCCCAAATGGTAGGTCTCTTGAGAGATTGGCTGAATGAGGAATGGCAATGTATAAAGTGCTCAACTTATCCATGTTCTTGAACTTAGCTAGGCTAGCGTTGTTTCGCGGGGTTTTATCCTCGGCCTCCCACTAATCAAAATTCTCTTCCATAGACAATTCTTCTAAATTAACTAAGCTTTTAATAACTTCAAGCATGGAACACAATATCAGGTCCAAAAATCTCAATTTTGTTAGTTCACTCATTTCTTTGGGCAGTTGAGCAATTCTAGAATTGAAGAAACTTAGGAACTGCAATCCTTTCAGCTTTCCAAGAGCAGTCACATTCTCCGATAGCATCCATCAAGACATAGTGATGTCAAGTTTTTAAGTAACTCCATCGATGAAGGGAGGGAGATAAAAGATAAGCCAGTCAAGTCCAAGACTTGGAGCTTCTCCATAGATTCGAAAAAAGGGTCGGGCATTTTGAGAAAGTTTTCTTCTAATAACAGAATAATCCTCATGTTCGGGCAATCCAATTTTTCAGGAAATTCATCAATGTCAATGTCGCAACCAAAATTTTCGGGTAAACCACCTATGATTTGGCTAATGGATTGTTAAGTTCTTAACATGCGATTGATTTTCAATAATGAGTCGCCACTAATCTATTTTTGATGGGTCGATTAAAAACTCAAGTAAAGTAATAGGAGTTTTACTTTACTCCTATGAACTAGAGACTATGGGTACGGGGACTTGGTTACATTAGATTCCTCTAATTCTCTTTCGGTACCATTATTTTATTTTTCAAAAATGTTTTTGTAGGCAACTTAAATTGATTTTAAATTTATTTCCCTAACATGTGAGGTAATTCATGCGGGTGCGCAATCCACCAATTTAACACCCAGATAAACAATAAATAAATTGCAAAAACTTACCTCAAAGCAACGAAAGCATTTGCAATGTTAAATTAAAATCCACATCAATAGCCCTAGATATGGTTTCTAATTAACACGCAATTTCTTTTTTTGTTTTCACTTAATTAATGAAAATCATAAAATATGTAGTGCAATATTAACTAAATGACATAATTCTAATGACATGTAATTTCTAATTAAATGAGCCTAGCAAAAATACTAAATGACACGCATTTCATGAATCTAATTCTATATGACATGCAATGACATTTTTTTTTTTGTGTTTTTTTTTTAAAACTCATAATTAAAAATCTAACTAAAGTGAGATATTATCTATCTTAAGTTAGGAAATAGATATCTGAATCCTATCTTAACTCAGAAATTTATCTCGACATGCAATTTAATTCAAGGATATTATCTAACCTAGATACCATCTAAACATGCGTTCTAACATAATTAGAAAAGAATCTAACTATTCTATCATGCAATTCTATCTAGGAAATTTATGGTAATCTACATGATATGCAAATGCAATCTTTTTTGTATTTTCGGGATAAATAAAGCAATTAAAAGATAAACACCAACTCATTCAAAATCATCAAAGATATCATACATCATTAGATAAGGGAACAATATCCAAATCGGCTTGATTATTTCGCTAATAAAATCGATAAATTGGTCTTAAACCTTAAAGATCAAGATATCAATTTTATTTCCGCGTGATTAATTATTCCATCTAAAGCTTTATAGATAGAATAAAAAATTGGTGTGCGGTTGTGAATTAGGAAATATATCCTAATGAATATTATACCTCTTACTCAAAAGGTTTAAATCAGATATCAATCTCATCAATCTAGGCAATATGATGTTTAAATCAAATTAAGATGAGATTTTTTACCTAATTGCCAAATATACTTCCAAATCCAAATTTGTCGATGGATGGCTTGCGAACGATGATTGCTTCGACTGAGGAACAGTTCTGGACAGTAGCTGGGGGTGTCACCGACTGCAAGATACGAATGGCGGCTGTTATTTGCACGCTTGCTAGACTCGCGTCACAGAAACAAGAGATGTGGGCTTTGTGGGAATTGGTTTGCTTGGACTTCACTGGTCAACGTGAATGGTCTGCAGAGAAAAAGAAAGTGATCTTTTTATTTTTTATTTGCTCTTTATGTGCCCCCCACTTTCTCTTCGTTGGTGGACTTCATGCTTGCAAACGATGGCCACAAAAACATGACGTGGTATTCATGATGAACGGGAGATGGTAGCCTTGTTGGACCTCGGCGAAACCTGCGAAGAATAAGTACAAACAAAGCAGCCAAAGTCTGAATTAGGTAGCAATGGTTCAAGCGTCCCTAGGATGTGCTGGTTCATGGTATCGAGCACAACAACAAACGAGGACTGCTGTGACGGTTTGCTTGGGTTGCTGTGTTCATCGGAAAAACCTGCGAAAATTCAACCAAGAATAGAAAATCGGTGTTGGTTGCTCACGGCCAAGGAGGACTCGTAACGCGGGTGAGGCAATTGGTGGACGAGCTGGACATCTCTAGTTGTTGACTTCAATGCGATTTGCTATGTGGTTTTTGCTGAGGAGCTTGCGGGCTTCTTTGCTCGATCTGCGGAATTGGCGTCAAGAAGGGCTCCAGAGTTCTCTTCTCTCTATTGCTCTCTCTCCCCATAAGAGCTGTGGTAGCACTCTCCTTTGCTCTGAATTGTGGCCGTGTATTCTCAATTATGTGGTGGCCCCCCTCAAAACCCTACGCGTATTAATCTATTTATAGGCCATGGATTAGGGTTTTTAATTTTCCAAAATCATATCCACAAAAATTTCTTTTCCAAACGCAATATTTGCTTATGAATTGAAATCTCACAAATATAAATCCGTAAAATCTCCCCAAGGATACGGGCTTAGGCCAATTTGCTCTCTTCGTAGGCTTAGCCTAACTCATCAAATTAAAGTTTCTAAAGCATTAATTCGAACCCATCCGTCACCGGTCCAATATAAATAAATGCACCTAAAACTATATGTTATGCAATTAACTATTTTTTTAAGGTTAAAATTAACCCCTAATTTTTTTAATGAAATAAATGACTAAACGGGTCGCTAAAATTTAGGTGTCAATAGCTGCCCCTCTTTAAAGGTGAGCTCGAAGAGGTTGCCTTCAAAGACAAATTGAGACCCAAATTTTGACTATGCACATGCAATGAGTGATTTTTTTTTTTTTTTAGGAAAATGAATTCCATTTTTTTAATACAATTTATATGATGCATGGAAATGCTAATGCAAATAATAAATGAATCTACCTGGAATAACTTACCTTCAAAGATGATAAAGTAGTTCGAGATAGTTGGTGTTACATGTCCAGGACCCGTACCATTCTACAATCGCCTAGAATAGTAACATGACTTTATGAAAAGACTACTTTCCCAAGACTCGTACCATTCTACGGTCGCCTAAATGAAGATTCGCCTTTTCAGGACCCGTACCATTCTATGGTCGCATGAATAAGGAATAGGTATTGTCGAGGACCCATACCATTCTACAGTCGCCTTGACGGAAAATTGATCTTTCAGGACCCGTACCATTCTACGGTCGCCTAAATGGAGATTCACTCTCTAGGACCTGTACCATTCTACGGTTACCTAAATGGAGATTCACTCTCCAGGACTCGTACCATTCTACGGTCGCTTGAATAAGGAATAGGTATTGTCGAGGACCCATACCATTCTACGGTCGCCTTGATGGAAAATTGATTTTTCAAGACTCGTACCATTCTACGGTTGCCTAAATGGGGAAATTGCTTTTCCAGGACCGGTACCATTCTACGGTCGCCTGTTAGAGCAATAAATGTTGTTTAGGACCCGTACCATTCTACGATCGCCTAAACGGAGATTTTGCTTGGCTAGGACTTGAACCATTCTTCGGTCGCCTAGCGTTGTAGCATAGATCATCTTAACAGGACCTAAACCTTTCTTCGGTCATCTTAATCACACTAAATCTGGATAAAAATCTTTGGAGACAACTCAATCAAGTGTCGGTGTAATGGACTCTAGGTTACGAAAGCACGTTAAGTCATGAAAAGGAACACCGGGCTACGGAAGCACGCCGAGTCGATGAAAAAGACTCTAGGCTACGAAAGCACGCCAGGTTAGAAAAAGGGACACCGAGCTACGGAAGCATGTCGGGTCGATGAAAAGGACTCTGGGCTATAAAAGCACGCCAGGTCAATATAAATGATAGCTTGACCGAGTCAAGTGTCGATGCACTTGAGAGAATATACCTGCACAAAAGGCAAGTATTTAAAGTGTAGGTAGAGATATATTTACCTAGTGATATCTCTGATTCTTGGGGATATGTCTTTTGGAATTTAGATATCCTGTGGAGGTCTTTTACCTCCTGGTAGAAATAAATTTTGGGAACATCAATGATGCACCTTGAATGTTCATGAATGTTTCTTATCTCCTAATATCATGAGACATTCTGAAAGGAACCTGAATGTCAAGAGCTCTTGGGTCTTTGAAAAAGCATTACCTGTCAGACATGATTAGAGCAAAAATGCATTTACCAAAGAGATAAACAATTAAGGCTATTCTAGAATACACACTTCAAAATCCACTGAAGTTTTTATTAATTCAATTGAGCTCATGCATAATGACCTTTACATCACCTAAATTTCCACTAGAAAGAATTATCATTCAAGACGATTTTCACTCATGACATGAATTTCCTAAGAATACCAAATGAGAGATCTTCAGTTAGACATGACTTTCACTCACTCTCATTTAGAGGCTATTTTATGAGAATCACTCCATCTCACTATCATCATACCAACAAGGGTCTAAGTATTCTCACAAGCAGTACGACCTTACCAATCTGAGAGGTCTTTAATAAGGACCGTAATGTGGGCTTGGTCAATGGCTTAACAAAAGGACTTTTCGAGTCAAGGCTATTGAAAGAACAATTCTATAATCATCTCCGGGTTTACAAGTCAAGAACCCTGCAAAATGAGAAAGAAATAATCTTGCTCGTACTTCTTCAAGCGATACTTATAAACATATAAACTCCTATGTTAATTCAAGTGCCCTAATCTGAAGAGACTTTGTAAAAGACGTAACGTAGGCTAGGTTCATGGGTTGAGAAATGAAAGGATCATTAGGCTCAAAATGTGTGTGAATGGTGAGAGTTGGTGACCATCTTGGCATTGCCACCGGTTTTCTTTTTCACCATCAAGGATTGTCTTCATGAAGTGCCCCATTGATTATAAAAACTCAACATTTGAGTTCTTTGAGTATTGCCCCAAAGGGATTCAATTCTCACAATTGACAATCACCTATTTTGACTCTTTTTTTTTTTTTTTTTTTTTTTTTCACGTATGGGTTTTAGCCTTGCTTTTATCAGGCACACTGCTTTTCATGCCCTTGTTCTTATTCATTTTTCTTCACTTTTGTTTATATGGGCATTGGCCTTACTTTTTACAAGCACACTGCTTTTTCATGCCCCTTAGCTCTATTTCGATGTGTCAAGTAATTACACTTTGAATGACACTCGAACTTTCAAGGGTCTTCATCTGCCTTTTGCCTTGCCCCAGTATGGGGATTGATCACCAACCAGATTTAAAGAAATGAAATTGCAGGCTCAAGTGGACTATGCAAAGGATATAAGCGTATAGTATAGAGAAAGAAATGCTCTTCGTCACCCTAAGGCACTTAAATTATCACATGAATTCAATGTAAAAGCATGACTTGAAGATTGATGCAAGTAAGAGCAAGAAAAATTTCTTTTCATTTTCCTCATCTCATGATGTTATCTTACCTCCAACTTGCCCCGATGTGGGGTGGTTCTTGACAGGGGTAATTTGAAAGAATTTCCATAAGTGTATGGGGCTCAAAAGAGTTAAGCAATGGGTCATATGTTGTGTTTATGATAAAGAAATAATGCCTCTCATCACTTCGGTCATCGTACCTTTTGCGAGAGAACTCTTTACCTTGTGGGTATGGAAGTTGCTGCACTCTTCTCACAAGTGTATGAGTAGGGGACAATGTATAAGATAGGATTTGCCTTTCATCATCCTGATACGTCGCATTCAGCATTCTTAAGCATTTGACATCACTCCATTGAAATGTCTATCTTGACAAATCTCCACATGAAATGGATGACTTAAATAGGCAAAACCACTATCAAAATTCTATTTTCAAAAGAGTATTGACAATTTAAGCATAAGAAGCTTTTGTGATTTCAAAATAGACAAATCACCACATCCAAACATGATTTTAAGCATTCATTTAGGGGATTGTCCCAGAAAGGAACTGCCTCCTTGGATTGTCTCTATCAATCAAGACTGAAAATCCAATCTTTGATTTGATGAATACTCCATTCTTGCTTTTGCCCTTGCACAAAACAAGGTGCATGAATAGGATACTATACAATATCAAAGTAAATGCACATGGAATATCTATTTTTGTTTGGGTAGAGATTCTGTCTTAGTCGGGTCACTACCAAAATCTGTCATGCCCCCAATTTGTCATCTGCAAGGAAAAGAACAGAGTGTCATTTCCCAAAATTAATTATATTCAAGGATGAGACGTACCTCTTCCACTAGAGAATGATAGTCCTCTTTTACTTGCCCCTCATTTTATTAATTCTTTAGAAACTTGTTCTCAATCTTGTTGAGTAACAGTTGAGCCATTTGATCTATCAATACAACCATTTGATCTATCATTGCAACCTAGTGTGCCTTTTCCAGATGCCTCCTCATCAGGCCAAGAAAATAATACTCGTGTACGGATCGGTGAGCGAGATCGCTCCATAATCACCTAATTCAAATGAACGAGAACATGTAAGCATGAGTTGTAGATAGAGAGTCAATCTATGACAACAATCTATTTTTTCTATTTTTTTTCCTTTTTTTAATAACGAAGAGTCCACGCATGAAGGGAATTTCCTATAAATGGACTAGAAAAAATAAAGACATGAGACGCCCTAACAAGGACAAAATTTCCTAAAAATGAACTAGGAAATGCCAAAATTTGAATCTCCCTAATAAAAACAATAAAAACATGAGTTGGAAACAAATTCTCCAAAGTTTTTTGTTATTTTCCAAATGATTTATTGCATGGCAATTTTCCCATTTCATTTCTGATTAACAATTAGATCAAATGACTATCCTAGATTGTCATGGACGAACCAAAAGCATGACAAGATAAATTGCATGGTATAGAGATATAAGACTTACTTCACCAAGAAAAATGGACGGCAATCACATGGACATGCACATGGGATGTGAGGCTCAATTTCTATTATGGACAAGCTTAGCAAAGTGAAGTTAGGAGAGTGGGATGACTAGTTGCAGCCTCGCATACTAAGCCAAGTCCTCCTAACTCCGGCTCAGTTAAGAATGATACCCCAATGCGACGCAGCCTCGCAGGCAGAAGTAAACATTCTTGACACCAAGAAAAACTTTCGGGATTGAGTTGGGCAACCTCTACTACGCGGTCTCGTGGTCGAAGTCATATCCAACTCAATACCATCCTAAATATCCTAGTGCGGCCCAGGTCCGGTGGCAAGTTGTGTGTGCAAGAGTGTAGTGCAAATGCAAGGCATGCACAACAGTTTATATCAAACAACACTTCAATAACTCGAATATAAAACATTTATTCTTAACTCCAACCTACAAGACAAGGATTAGCAATCACTACTCCCCTTATACCTCCCAATTTGCAAGAACATTTAACACCTAAATGTTAGGGACGTACCTGGAATCATTGCTGCCAAACAAAAATATTTTTGAAAGAAAAAGAAAAATTGGCCTAAATCCACTAAGTGCTTTAACACAAGTCCCCTGTGGAGTCGCCAAACTATCGCGACCAAATTTTTCGGGTGAACCACTTTGGGTTTGGCTAATGGATTGTTAAGCCTAGACTTAACTTGGGCTCTCTCAAGCCCATACCAATTTGCGACTTAGGTTCAAGTTCTTAACATGCGATTGATTTTCAATTAGGAGTCGCAACTAATCTATTTTTGATGGGTCAATTAAAAACTCAAGTAAAGTAACGGGAGTTTTACTTTACTCCTATGAACTAGAGACTATGGGTACGGGGACTTGGTTACATTAGATGCCTCTAATGCCCTTTCGGTACCATTATTTTATTTTCCAAAAAATGTTTTTGCAGGCAGCTTAAATTGATTTTAAATTTATTTCCCTAACATGTGTGGTAATTCATGCAGGTGCGCAATCCACCAATTTAACACCCAGATAAACAATAAATAAATTGTAAAAACTTACCTCAAAGCAACGAAAGCTTCTGCAATGTTAAATTAAAATCCACATCAATAGCCCTAGATATGGTTTCTAATTAACATGCAATTTCTTTTTTTGTTTTCACTTAATTAATGAAAATCATGCAATATGTAGTGCAATATTAACTAAATGACATAATTCTAATGACATGTAATTTCTAATTAAATGAGCCTAGCAAAAATACTAAATGACATGCATTTCATGAATCTAATTCTATATGACATACAATGACATTTTTTTTGTGTTTTTATAAAAAAAAAAAACTCATAATTAAAAATCTAACTAAAGTGAGATATTATCTATCTTAAGTTAGGAAATAGACTAATCTGAATCCTATCTTAACTCAGAAACTTATCTCGACATGCAATTTAATTCAAGGATATTATCTAACCTAGATACCATCTAAACATGCATTCTAACATAATCAGAAAAGAATCTAACTATTCTATCATGCAATTCTATCTAGGAAATTTATTGTAATCTACATGATATGCAAATGCAATCTTTTTTGTATTTTCGGGATAAATAAAGCAATTAAAAGATAAACACCAAATCATTCAAAATCATAAAAGATATCATACATCATTAGAATCATGGAACAATATCCAAATCAGCTTGATTATTTCACTAATAAAATCGATAAATTGGTCTTAAGTCTTAAAGATCAAGATATCAATTTTATTTCCGCATGATTAATTATTCCATCTTAAGCTTTATAGACAGAATAAAAAATCGGTGTGCGGTTGTGAATTAGGAAATATATCTTAATGAATATTATACCTCTTACTCAAAAGGTTTAAATCAGATATCAATCTCATCAATCTAGGCAATATGATTTTTAAATCAAATTAAGATGAGATTTTTTATCTAACTGCCGAATATACTTTCAAATCCAAATTTGTCGATGGATGGCTTGCGAACGGTGATTGCTTCGACGAGGAACAGTTCTGGACAGTAGCTGGGGTGTCGCCGACTACATGATACGAATGGCGGCCGTTATTTGCACGCTTGCTAGACTCGCATCACAGAAACGAGAGATGTGTGCTTTGTGGGAATTGGTTTGCTTGGACTTCACTGGTCAACGTGAATGGTCTGCAGAGAAAAAGAAAGTGATCTTTTTATTTTTTATTTGCTCTTTACGTGCCCCCACTTTCTCTTCGTTGGTGGACTTCATGCTTGCAAACGATGGCCGCAAAAACATGACGTGGTATTCATGCTGAACAGGAGATGGTAGCCTTGTTGGACCTCGGCGAAACCTGCGAAGAATAAGTACAAACGAAGCGGCCAAAGTCTGAATTAGGTAGCAATGGTTCAAGCGTCCCTAGGATGTACTGGTTTGTGGTATCGAGCACAACAATAAACGAGGACTGCTGTGACGGTTTGCTTGGGTTGCTGTGTTCATCGGAAAAACCTGTGAAAATTCAACCAAGAATAGAAAACCGGCGTTGGCTACTCACGGCCAAGGAGGACTCGTAACGCGGGTGAGGCGATTGGTGGACGAGCTGGACATCTCTAGTTGTTGACTTCAATGCGATTTGCTACGTGGTTTTTGCTGAGGAGCTTGCGGGCTTCTTCGCTCTATCTGCGGAATTGGCGTCGAGAAGGGCTCCAGAGTTCTCTTCTCTCTATTGCTCTCTCTCTCCCCGTAAGAGCTGCGGCAGCACTCTCCTTTGCACTGAATTGTGGTCGTGTATTCTCAATTATGTGGTGGCCCCCCTCAAAACCCTACACGTATTAATCTATTTATAGGCCACGGATTGGGGTTTTTAATTTTCCAAAATCATATCCAAAAAAATTTCTTTTCCAAACACAATGTTTGCCTTTCCAAACACAATATTTGCTTATGAATTGAAATCTCACAAATATAAATCCGTAAAATCTCCCCAAGGATACAGGCTGAGGTCAATTTGTTCTCTCCGTGGGCTTAGCCTGACTCATCAAATTAAAGTTTCTAAAGCATTAATTCGAACCCATCCATCACCGGCCCAATGTAAATAAATACACCTAAAACTATATGTTATGCAATTAACTATTTTTTCAGGAATAAAATTAACCCCTAATTTTTTTAATGCAATAAATGACTAAACGGGTCGCCGAAATTTTGGTGCCAATAGTCAATATAGTAGAAGACCATTATGGTGCATTTTCTGAGATCATACTGTGCCCATTCTTTAAACCCAAAATCCTTTCTCCCGACCGAGGTGTTCCATTCCATGTTAATAAATTTGTCATGCATAGAGATGGCCACGTCAATAATTAGGTATGCTCAATTGGGCTCGACCATAACTACCTAGCAACAAAGAAGAGTTAAGGAGGCGACGTCAATCCATAATCAACCTATCTCTAGTGTCTTCGATAGTCGTGCTGAATTTTTTATATAAACCCAAGCCCATGTAGTAGATAAGGGCATCCCTTATGCCAAGTCCTTGAGAGACTAGAGGATGAACCAAGAATAGCGCTTTGATCCTCTCATCTTTTAGGTCATTGTAACTAAGGTCCACTATTGATTTTACATCGGACCCTTCTTTATAGGTCGAAGCATCCCTCCATTCAGGCAAATCTCCACGCTTCAACCTTTTAGCCACGGAGAGAATCAAAAGAGGCAAGCCTCCACAATTCTCGACCACTCTATCTATGAGGATCTTAAATTCAAGGTCATTAACTCTGTCCCCCACTGTCCTTTAAAAAAGTATACGTGCTTCTCCATGCTTTAACTCATTGAGTTGGAATTCTCGATCAGAGCCACCGTCCGTCAGTAGCTTGCTGTTGCCAACCGTCACATGATTGCCACACGACCACCGCCCACAGCCCAATGGCTGCCGCCCCCTCCTGCGGCCAGTGGGCAGCAGGCGTCAATCCTGCAGTGACGATGACGGTCGGCGGTCATGTGGCAGTCGTGCGGCGTTTGTGCAGCAGTCGTGCGGGGCGAGCGGCAGTGGCTATCCATGACTAAGAAGAAAAAAAAATATGAAAATTTGTAAATTCTTACCAAACGCATTTCTATTCTTTTTCTATTCCAAGAATAAAAAAATTTTATAATTACCAAACACCTTATTTTACTCAGAAATTGTTCCCGGAGTAGAAATAGAAAAAAAAAAAACTATTTCTAAAAAGAAATAGTTCCTTGGAATAGAAACGTTGCCATTCGCACATTTAAAAGCCGTGATGACCCATGACGTTTCTTGCCGTAGAGAGGGAACAGCTGAGAAAACATCGGGTGCATCTCTTATACCACCTCATTTTTTTGGTAATAATCCGTGGAGGCGGCTTCCGTCAACTTGTTCTTGGCTGATTTCTTTCTTGAATTTTGCAAAGGAGACACGAAGAGCTATCACAAGAGCATGAGGTTTTTACATTCTTGCCTACATTCACGTTGGCATGAAAGCATTAGTAATTAAAATTTCTTAATTCATGATTTAAAGATTTCAATTTGCATGTGCAGGTGACCATAACCCAAAATAATTTATTACGTATCTTATGAGATTTACACGTGTGACTTCCAATTCTTAAATTGGAAATTCTTTGATATCTTGATCGTTTGCACCACTCATGGGAACTGTAAATTTCATACTCTCATTAGTAACATCTCAAATATATTGACAAATCGCAAATTTGACTCTCATGCACCGTTGAGAGAGTGGGGCTAGTGATGTGGTGGTTCCTAAGGTTTAAATTCTGCCTCAATCCACATGGAAATCACCCCCCCCCCCAAATTCTACTAACTTGTCTGTGGAATTATGGATTTTTGACACTTTTTGATAAATTATTTCCTTTAAAATAGATCTCCCTTTCCATTTTGTGATATAGATACATATTATTACACTTTTTGTTCTTACTGATGCGGGCTTTGTAAATTAAGTTGCGAAGACTCGACGGATTGGCTCTCTTCCACAAAATTGTCTTTCTATTCCTCCATAAGCCAATTGTTCTCTCCATTGTTTAGATTCCCTAGCTTGGGACTCTTTCGACCATGTTCGCAATTTCAATAAAATTTTCTTTGACCCCACGAAAAAAGATCTTTGCCTTTTCTCTTGCCCCACAAAGGATGATACACATGAGTCAATTCTTTCTTTATTTTCTTGGGTCCATCCAACTTGTCCAGATCAATAATTGCGAGCGACAATCAGACACAGAAGACAAAATAAAACAAAGGCAACGACTATGGATGGTGTGGGTCCTGGAAATTGAGATGTTATCTTTAGTCCCTTCCCATCAAAATAAAACAAAGGCAACTCTTCACATGAGCTCGCCATAAGATTCCCCTTTCTCTCTCACATAATGTGTGGAAAAGGGACTAGCGTTTCTTCTTCTAGGCTATGGTTCCTACAAAGACAAAGCATAATCAAAAGGGCTTACACAATAATTTCCCTGCCATCATGTCCGTTTAACATAACAAAATTTATCTATTAATTACTCCGTATTTGAAAATAATTATGATAATAGATGGCTTGTGGTTAGGAATTTCCACCGTCTTTGCAAAGGCCGGCTTGCATTTAAAAATATCTATGCTAATAGGTGGAGGTTTGGTAATTGATTTGTAATAGCTAAATTCTTCAACGGTTGAAAGTGTTAGGGCATGGCTTGATTTTAGTGATAACGATTATGCATATAATACCAAGAGCTATCATATTTGTATACGAAATTATGTGCAATCATGTCATCTAATGCTTTTTTTTTTCTAAGTTAAATTTTTCTTAATGGTGGATTACTCTATCTACTTTTTTTGCTAATAACTATTTTCATCATTTTCTTATATTCATTTATTTGTAGTATACATATTATTAATTTTTTGTGATGAAATTTTCTGGCAGCAATGGATTTTTTTTTTTTTTTTTTATTGATTCGCTAATATCATCTACCAAATATGGGCTATCATGTCATAAATTGGATCTCAATATTGTGAAAAATCTTTTAACGAAAACCTCATAGTCCTCGATTTAAGGTCAAATGAATATCATAGAATAATATGTATCCCTATATTGTTAAACATTTTGAAAACTCACAACAATCGTTAATTTAAATAAACTAATAAAAATATGTCAAAATTACCATAAAAATTAGATCAGATGAAGAAGCGCATGTGCTACCACGTGGGTCACTTTCACACGAGTAATATCCACTTCTATGTGTATAATGATAGATTACCAATGATCAAATTTTTAAGTCTAGAGTAGCACTGAATAAATCTATGTATATGTACTCATCCGACTGATGAAGAGTGCAAGATCAATACTTACTTGTCTCGACCTACCCCTCGATATGAAAGGAAATAGGTTTAGGAGTATTGCCTAAAAGACGTCCCCATGGCCATGATTAGACGTAGGCTCTTCTAAGTTCACACCTCCCGTGACGTTTAGTGTTCATAAAAATTTTCAAATGAGTCGCTACTAGTTTATTAGGGTCGGCTATAAATCAAATGAGGTATGAGAGTATACCTCATTTCCTACATAATCAAATAATCTAAGATTGGAGACTTGATTACACTAATTAAATAATTAATGCAATTTTGATACCTAATCTTGTTAATTTCAAAAATACTTTCCATGAGGCAATCTGTGTTGATTTTAGACCTATTCACTAATACATAAGGTGACCATGCGGATGTCCAATCATTAATATGACAATTAGCAACTAAAGTGGCATCGAATAAATTGAATCGGAAGAGCAAGAATCTAGCAATATCAAATAAGGAGCCTGTCATCTTAGACTAAGCTAAAGGGAAATCATAATCAACATATGGAAAATGTGTAATTAAGGGTATTTGTTTTAATGACAATCGGAACCCTATGATAAAGTCATAAGGGCTTGTTTAATTTATTAACACAATTTTCTTATCAATGATTTTCCCATAACTTTAAGAGAAGGCTACCTTGAAAGAGTATTTTAAAGCATTTTCTGACTTTAGGAAAAATATTTTTTTTGGACTTTTTAATTAATTTTTAAAAAATATATTTTTTTATTCAATTAATAAGTAGTCTAAAAATAGGGACCTAGCCAGAACATGGATGAACTTGGACTCACGGTTTAGACTAGAGGGGACGATTGATCTTATCCTCAAGCTCACTCCATTTCTACCCTTTCTAAGGCTAATTGGGAAAAAAACTCCTAAGCCCATTCCTTTGTAACTAAGTGCACTAAGCCCATATTACTAAAAAGAACTCAGCCCAAGCACTTCCAAAAATAAAGCCAACCCGAATTCATTAAAACCACTCGAGCCCAAAATTACTCAATCATTGAATAAACCCACACATCCACAACCGAGACTCTCCCCAAACCATAACGTGAAGAAATTATTCTCATCGTCAACGACGTGACCACGTCCCTGCATCTTCACAGCAAGCGACTTTCAGCCACCAAGCAATCACTTGTCTCCATCACTAATCACTGGAGGCTCCCGTTGCAGCCACACCCCGAACACCAAGGACAACCGCAGGGCTATACCAAGGCACGAAGCAAAGCAACCCAAAAATTTCGGTAGAAATGAAACATGACCGAAAATGTACTTGCTAATCACAAGAGAGGCTACAATGCATCACACATGTTCACGGGCTCCTTTCAACAATTCAAAAGTCCAGATTCAACCGAATAGATTTGATTCAGATATTTCATCGTAGTTTGAAACACACTGGCTAAATGAGGGAAAAACCGACCAACTTGTGCCGGGACTCACAATAATCAACAAGTAGTGGCCCAAAGTAGCGGTGCACGAACGAATGGGGCCGATGCTCACGAGAACCGAACAACGAAGAAGTCCGGTCCAGCGAGCCCAAAAAGGGGCAAAGCAAGGCACAAATAGCCAGCACCACCCATGCGATCGTTATGAGTGGGTTTGTGATTGAGGCCTATGAGTTTTCAGGCCAAGCCCAATCTTGCGAGGTTTATCAGCAGTAGATGAGTCTAAAATGGGTGACTCGCAAAGCAACTAAATCATCTTCAATCAACTAAGATCACTTCCTTGATACGTCACTCATCCTCCAGGGGAGAGGATCCAGTAAATTTTGGATGGTAGATATTGGAAAGTTGGGGCAAGATTTATAAAGGAAATATAAAGAAAACTAGATCCAGTGCCTTTTTCTCCCTCTTTGATGGTTCGACTGTTTTTTGACTTGACTGAATGCAATGGAGGGGGACGCACACATTGGCATGGCCGATACTACTATTATGCTAAAATCGCATAGGGACATTAGATGGCATAATATTTGTGCAAAACGTTTTTCTTGGTGCCCACCAAAGTAAATTGGCAAGAACTAAATTATAAAAGCATTAGATCTGACAAATTCATTTTTCTATGAGCCTTTACTCTTCTTCTCCGAGATTGTTGAACTCAGAAAGTAGGAAAAAGAAAAAGAAAAAGAAAGAATGGCTGCCCTTCTTATCCAAGATAGTCAAATTTCAGAAAATAGAACAAAAAGAGTGGCTAAACAACATTGTATATTTAGTGTTAAAAAAATTTCCTCGAGAATACAATGACCAACTCATATGATATTGAGTTAATTGATTATATCAAGTTTAAAACTGTATTGATTGTGGTATAATGGTTTTAAGATTTTTTTTTGGATAATTTTTTTCTTGACCATATGTGTTGGAAGAGGCTCGTGAGGTATCATGTAGGTGAAACATGTTTGAATTCACACTATCCATGGATTAGACAGTGTTGTTCAGTACATTCTCACATATTAAGGCGTTAAGTCTGAACCAATGTGACGAAAAATCAATGTGGATTAACCGAAAGAAACATGAAATTATTTAATTGTTAGGGCAAATTTTGGGAACAGAAACCAAATATCGGGTCAAAAAATGAAGGACAGCTCCTTATCCATGCCATGGATTGGTCTGCATAGTGGTACGAACCGTGCAAAAAAAATGGACTACACGATGCGGAACTTCCTTACTATGTTATGCCAATGCTATTTGAAACATAGACAACAATCCGCGCCGACTGATGTCAAGAAAATGATTCAATTATTAGATTCTAGCGAACACGTTGAAAAGAAAATAAACTGAAAATTAAATGAGCAAACGCAAGCACATGCATCGGCAACCAAACCCAACGTAGAAACAACGGCGAACAACTAATTAGGATCAACAAACGGGGGGCTCAAGCATGCGCACCTATTCTTCCAATCAGTTCCATGATTAAACAAGATAACTTTGGGCTACAACCGAGCTGAATGCGATCAGAGTAAGCTGAGGAATTTAAATTCTCACATAGACGACTCCGGGGACAGCAGAGGACGGTGGAAGCGCTGCTCCTTCTACCCCGAGTATCCTCCGCTTCTGATGTGCAAGATCGAGAGAACTGATATGAAAGCGTGAATGTGCACCTCTACCGATTCTTCCAGCCCCTTCCCCATGAACTTCCCACATTCTTCTCGTCCTTTTTACCATGATCTGCCGAGCCACCAAATCCATTTCCTTTCCCATCCTTTACCTTTTCCTCTTTCGTTCCTTCTTCACGATGCTGGATTGGCGTCTCCCCCCTTTCTTCCTCCTTTTGCGCACGCTAACAAGGATGCCGCAGAGCAGAGGAGCAGCGCAGAGCAGGGACAGAGGAGCAGGCGGACGGTGACGGAGGTGACGGGCGATGTCACGCCGGTTCGACCAAGAGGGGCCGGTCAGGGTGCCAAGGACCGGCGGCCGAAGCGCCTTCGCCGACCGGCCTTCTCGGGGCGATTGGGAGAGTGAAAAAGGGGACCTTGGGAGGGAAAAATTGAGTGAGAGAGGGTGAGCTGTGAGGGACAGCCGAGTGAGAAACTGGGAGTGAGCGAGCGAGCGTCCTCCAGCGACGAATAGGGCCGGTGACTCACCGCCGTAACCCCTCCCTTCTTTTTCTGTTTCTTTTTCTCGATTGTTCCGATTTGGGGGTCGTTTTCCCGAGCATCCCCGCTCGGAGACGCGCAAGGCGAACGGGCACAGCCCGATCTATTGAGCTCGTCCACTGTCCAACGTCGCCGAGCCCGATAAGGGACCCTCGGCCATCCGCCTGTTTGCACCCTGTATCGGGCTCGCCGGACTGGACTATTTTGTCCGTCTCATGCGAGTTCCCGACCCCGTTCATGTGTGTGCTGCCATTGTTGGGTGTTGCTTGTTGATTGCTATGAGTCCCGACGCGATCTCGAGTCTCTCAATTGGTTCGATTTCTCTCTTTTTAGCCAGTGTACTCCGTGTGTTTGATGAAACGCCCGAGTGAGATTCGTGAGGATGCTCTTAGTTTTCTGTCCGTCGTGGGTGCTCGTGGCTTGCTAAAAGAGTTTTGAAAGAGCCCCGCTAGTACCCTTCGCTTTGTGTGTTATTGTTTCGACGGTTTTTTGTGTGCGCGTTGTGTTTCTAGGTGACCGATTCTTGGCCGGCGGAGTTGAAGGGTGGTGGTGTTTGTGGTGACTAGGGGTGAGCGGTTCCCGGTTCCTTATAGGTTCCGCTTGGAACCTGAAACTTACCCTCGGGTATAAGTTCCTTATTTTTTAGAACCTAGAACCTACCCGTTAAAACCAAGAACCTAGAACTTACCCTGTCATAGGTTCTGGGGTCGGTTCCAGGTTCCAACAGGTTCCAATAGGTTCTTTTTTTCTTTTCTTTTTTCATTTTTAGTTTTAAAAAAATGAAAATGAATGCAGCAATAATAAACAAAATTCTCATTCATCGAAGAGAATATACACAAACAGCATTTTAGAAGCAATAATAAACAAATTGAGTGAGCTTGCTATTATGGTAAGGCACATGAGGAAACTCTTTTGGATATACGTATGCATGTAGAAACTTCAAAGTACTTTTGAAAGTTAAATTGACTTGAGCTGAGCGCAGTAACCAAGTTGTGTGTCTAGGCGCCAAGCATGGATCAAATCATTCTGTGAAGAAAGTTAAGAATGCACACAGTGGTGAGTAACCAATCCGCCTCTGTAAAAGGTTAGGCCTAACTGAGTCACCCTATACCATCTATGAGTTTAAAATGTAGTGACTAATTATCATCCTCTGAGACACACACAGATTATCAATGAGGCAGTTTCCTACTTTATTATTCTGGTCCATAGTAGACAGCATCCAATTCAAAGTCAAATTCAAACTCATACGATAAAGATATCATCTTCCACAACTCAATGTCTACCTATCTAACCTAGAGATCTCTTCTGATTGACATGGCCCCAATATACAAGCAGACACTCTGATGTCCTAGAAAAAGACAAACACCAGACACAATAAAATGGCACACCTGAATCATATACCATACATAGCGCCAGGCAACTCTGGAGAAAACTGGAGCCATAATCTCTATCTACCTGTGACAGATTAAATCCACTTAGTTTCTACAAAAGACCATACTAGAAGATCAGCAGAAGGAAAAAGAGAATATAGTATCTATAAAAAGAAAAAAAAAAAGACCGACAAGCTTAGCCTGAAAAAAACAGACAATCCATCCAACAATATAAAGTACAGCCAACAGATACAAGGCACTTTCAATAGTATATGGTGCAGGGCACCTACCCAGTGCATGGAGGAGCTGTATTGTTGGAACCAGAACCTTTACCACGACAGTTTCAATTTCATTGGATCAAGGGCTGGTTGTGATATCTCAACTTGGAGGTGGGGGTGCAAGGCCTGAGCTCCAAGAGTTACCATCTTTCCTGTGAAGAAGATCCAGGCCCATAATGCAACGAAGTTGCCATTTGAGAGAAAAATACTGAATTGACTTAAATTTAGATGCTCACTGGAGGTTAATATTTTTCAGCTGTGCCGGTACCCATCCTGTAAATGGATTGTGTGTGACATTCCTAAGATACAAAAAAGTGCAAAATCAGGTCATTGAGGAGCCAGAATCAGATGCACGACAAACTTGCCATGGTGATACTCTTACTCAAAGATTTTCGAGGGGAAGATTGGCAAGGACATTTATATCCCCAGTAAACTGATTGTCTTGCAAGTACCTTCACAATCACAAGGATGAATGAGGATTGTAAGGAAGGCATCATCATGATGGACCAAGTTTTACAGGTAAATCAGTGGCCAGCACTTACATGGTTGTCATGCTTGAGAGGGAACTAATGCTTTGAGGCAGATTACTGGATAGTTTATTAGAAGAGAGATCCCTAAAACATCAAAGAAGACCAACGAGGGAAATAGTTATATCAACTAACCAAGGAGGTACTAGACACTTTGTAAAATGATGTTCAGAAGAAAAAAAATAAGTATTTTTATGGCTGATGAAATCTCTGAAGACTCATCAACCTAGTGTATGTAAAAATGAATGCCAATGAATAATTAATTAAAGGAGGATGAAGAACTGCTTCAACATCCTCAGTTAAGCAAAAGTAATTTTCTACAATCCACCGACATAAGTGCAGGTAAGAAAGGGATCTCACAGGGTATCAAGGGAAGAAAGCTGTCCAAACATATCGTTCAATGCGCCTTGAAGGTGATTGTGGCCAAGGTTTCTACAGTTCAACAAAAAGGGATCCTAAGTTATAAATTCCAACAGTATTGACCACAGATAACAGGATCGAGTCCACTTACAGGTACTTAAGAGAGCTCAACTGAGAAATAGACCACGGGATTTGCCCAGTAAACTGATTATTAGCAAGGTTTCTGCACAAAAAAGAAAATATTAACGCAACCACTTCAGGTTGGAAAGATAAATATAGCAGATACGAAAATCTTTAAATAAGAAAAAGTAAATGAGAAGACAGAAAATGAAGGGCACGTTTAACATACAATCTTTGTACATTTGGAGGAACTCCATAAGGTAGCTGTCCTCCAAGATTGTTATTGCTGAGATCTTTGTGAAAAAACATTTTGTTGGATAACCAATTTAGGCAGAGCAAATTACGTCATCCATCTTACAGATTTGTCACTGATGTTAGGCTTTGAAGCTTGTAACCAATTGACGACCCAGAGAGGCCAAGACCCGGTAATTTACTGACAAAAGATGATGACAGAGCACATATTAGAGATCAGAAATTGTATAGAGATAGCTAAAGATGAATCAAGGTCAACATTAGAATATCACATTTCAGTGATCCTGGAGCCCGAGCAAGTGATTCCTTTCCAAGACTGTCCACATGGATCACCATCGCTGCTACTCCATTGAGTCAGTTGAGAAGGTTGGTTTAGAAAGCTATACGTATCCTGTAAAGCAGCAGCTGTGCATCGGACAAAACACAAGCAGAAAAATTAACTGGTGTAAGATCGAACCAGCGTATGAAATGAATTGATTAGTAAATTAGTTGCTGTCAAACTGAGAATCTCTCAGACATGCTTCGATTTAGCAATGGAAAGTCAATCATAAAGCCTGACCTGCTGTCAATAAAATTATGAATTCTAGGAAACATAGTCAAAATCATTCGACAGGTAAAACTCCCATTTAAGCATCAACCAAGCAAACTCCCACCTGAGTCTGAAATTCAGCAAGTTTGAAATTTATAGCTATAGCAGTAAATATGAGTTTGAAGAACCAACCAGGCTTTGACGAACATACAATAAGCTTCCTTCTTCCCGTTAAGTAATCTTCACAAGTTTCAAGATTAGCTTGCTGGTAAACTAAATAACCAACGGCAACAACAGCAAATTAGCTGCTCTGCAATGAATGGAGCTAAGGATGGATTTCAGTTGCACTCTGGTCGACACATCTATCTACGTGAAACAGTCTTATCTGTTGCTAACGTGAAGGAAACTAGAAAAAGCCGAATGGAAGAAGTCAGGATTTCACCATGAATATCAGTATAAAAATAAGGACCTTACCAATGAAAAAAACGCGATTTATTACTCCCATGAGATAGTGTGGTCTCACAAATTCCAGAGTCACTTTTACAATAGAGAGATGCTCTCATTTGAATTCTTACAGGGCACCGACAAACATCCCTGAACAAGACAGCCAATAATCAGGTGCGTTACATCGCCATTATATACAATTCGTTTTTTTCTTGTAGCTGATTTTGTACACAAGTCAAGATGCAGTTGTGCTAACAGAGCATAATAATGTACAAGCAGCAAATTTGCAGAAGCTGAAGAGTGACTGCTGTCCATATCAGAGACGATTTAAGAGGAAACACTCCATGCTGCCTGCAAAAGAAACAAGGGAATGAACCATGGGAAGAAATGATATCACAATAAACGCGAGAGGAAACAAAGAGAAACAAGAAACCAGGATAAAAGACAAATGATGATCATCAAAGTACTCAATGCATTGGCAAATACGACATCCCCTTCTTTTTGGCTAAACAGGAGGTTAGAATAATTGGCAAATAGATGGAAAAGAAATTCCTTTGCGGTTGTGATAAGTGAAACTACTGCAAGTACAAGCAAATCATATAAATGAACTTTAATTTATACAAGGCCTCCACACCAAGGATTAGCACAAGAACTACAGCTGGATCACTGACAGCCAATGTAATTACATGCTTCAGCTGGAAAAGGCAAAATCTTAAGTTGAAGAATTAAACTCAGCAATCAGCACGAATAGTGCTTATACTTCTCAATTCTAAAGAAACTCCATTAATTTCCCACGAAATGGATTTGGCAGCCAGTACTTGTAAAATCGGTTTTTCACACGCATCCAACCACTGTAAAGTCGCTGCAGCTTAAATGTTAAACTGTTATGAGGTCTCAAAATATATAGCGATGCAACTGTCCGGGTAAGAGGAAGATATACATATATATGTCTATATATACATATACATATATCAAAGGACAAAAAGGACGCATCGCACTGAAGCCACAACAAATTGGGAGAGGATCTATTTGCTGAAAACAAAGCCACTATGCAGTCCTCTTCCTAGGCTTTCACTTAAAGTTCATGCCCCTTTTAGATCTTGAACCTCATTAAATAGCCTCCTATTTTCTGCAAGAACTTGGTGATAGTTCTCTGCTGCGTCAGCTAATGCTTCAACCTGTAATCTTGTAGAAAAAGATTTGAGTGGATTTTTGAAATTGTTCCATAAATTAAAAGATTTGCATTGATGGATAGAAAAATTCTAAGTCATGGCTTTCCTTCTCTTTAGTCAATCTAGCTAAGTCTTCCTCTTCAAGCACCACTAAATTAAGAGATGAATGGAACTGCTTTTCAGTTCACGTACTCCAAAAATTACAGATATTGAGTCTAACGTGTTAGGATATCTTCTGAATATGTCTTTAATAACTATAATGGCTTCTTGAACCACAAAATTGACTTTAATCTTCATCAACTCCAGCAAAACACTGATGCATCGCTATGCTACTCTCTTCAACTTGATTGCACAGTCACCAATAGCATGGATTGCCTTTCTAACAAAATCGACATCTACTTCTGTAGCATACTCCTTGAATTCTAGCAGAACCTACAACATTTAGTTAATAAGACAACATACAATTAACCATTTTGAGTAAACAAGCAAATTCAACAGGTTAAATGCTCTTCAGTTTCCATGCCTGGTCAATATTTCAGGAACTCACCAAGCTTTATCATGATTTCTAACTTCTCCATTAGCACCTTCACTTGGCCCGCATAAGACCTACTGCTCCTGAAACATAAAAAAGATATATAATACAATTATATTTGGTTTATACTATCTCTTGAAAGCTGAAATAAAAGCTATACTTTACTTTTCAATGCAAGACATCCTCCTAGTGATAAACTCTATTTACCAGCGATAATCTCCCCATTAAGACCATCCATATCTATAAAAAGAAGAGGAAGAAGAGATTAAATAAAATATTCACTTATAGATATACAAAAAGAATTACAATATATAAAAATATAAACAATGTCACTTACCCAACTCAAATTTTTCTGCATTCTCGATGCACTCCTCAACATCAATCAGTACATGAATGGCTCTCAACCAATCTTAACTGTAAATCAAAGCTTCCACTACTTTGAGAGTTAAAGAACTTCGAAAACCATCAAGCACACGACCCGATGCACTAAAAGTTGACTTGGAAGCAACGGCAGTTACGAGAATGGACAAAATATCTCGAGCCATCAAAGAAAAGATCTTATATTTTGAGCCATTAGTCTTCCACCACATCAAAATGTCAAGATCAACATTCTTTTCATTTTTCTCTTAAAGATATTGATCAAGCTCGGACTTGTTGTCATCACAACCTTGTTCATTTGAGTATAAAAACATTTTCTTCCAAGCTTGTCCTTCATACTTCTTTATTCCTTCACTACCACCCGAATCGACATTGGAAGCACTACTACTTGCACCCGAACTATGGCCACCAAAATTTCGATCACTTGAAATAAGAGAAGATTGCTCATAAAATTCATACAAACGCTCCAATGCATCCTTCACCTTGTAATGCATCTCTTTAACTTTCAATTCATCATCATAAATTTGTCCATACAAGAAAGTCACATAATTCAACTTAGTTCTGGGATCTAACACAATCGCAATCAAGACCATCATATTCACTTTATCCAAACTTCCATAATATTTATCAATTTTTATTTCATTTTCACACCCATATCATGAAGCCTAGGATCCGAAGTATTGACCGCATCTTTCAAATATCTATACAAAAGAGCCATTCCTTCAAAATAATCATTTGAAGTAACATATGAACTCCCTGACATCCGACTGGTGGCATCATAGAATACTTTTAGAAAATCTGAAATAAAAAATGCATTTTCCCAATCATCATCACTATGAGTTTCATAATTCAGCTCACTTGCAAATGATAAATTGTCGTCTTCCATTCTTTGGAAAGATTTTCTAAACTTGATGGCGGTGTCTAGCATAAGATAAGTAGAATTCCATCTAGTGACAACGTCAAAAACTACCGAACCTATATAAGTGATATTTTCACTCTTAATGCAAGACTGAAATGCATTGGCTCTTGCGGGAGAACTCTTTACATACCTAACCACATTCTGGACACGTGCAATGGAGTCACGTACCGTAGACAAGCCATCTCTCACAATAAAATTAAATATATGAGCTGTGCACCTCATGTGCAAAACACTACCATCCAATATCAACGACTTTTCTTTGGAAAATTTTTCTTTGCAAAACACTACCATCAATTCCCCACTTTTGAATGCATTTCTCCACCATTTTTCCAATCTCCCTACTCCTACGACTATGCATCACCACAAAATTGATGATTCTTTTATGCAACTTCCAATTTTCATCAATGAAATGTGCAGTGAGACACAAATAATTTAGATTTTGAATGGAGCTCCATGTATCGGTTGTGAGTGCGATCCTAGAATTAATCTGTCAAAAATAATTCTTCAAAGAAGTTCTTTCATCTATATACAACTTCATGCAATCTTTTGCCACTGTGAAACGTGATATATGTTTGAAGAGAGGTTGTCACTCACTAACAAACTCACGAAATCCAACAGGCTCAATTAAGGAAAAAGGTTGCTCATCACTAATGATGAACCGAGCAAGCATTCGCCTACAACGTTCTTGATTAAACGACCATGTTGATAAGATACTACCAGTATTAGAATCACCTCCTGACTTGCCAGCCATGTTTACATTACATGGTGCAAAGAATTTCTGTCTCTTATCTACATTACGGGGAAACCTCCTGCATGTGATCAAGTGCTTCCTCATCGCAGAAGTACCATTAGCAACACGATACTTAAGTATTGTCTTACAATGTATGCACTTCACTTGATTTGGTTTTCCATCCTGATCATTGATTCTTGTATAATGATTCCAGCATTCTGATGTATATTTCTTATCCTGAGGAAGATGAGAACTAGGTACCTTACTCATGGCACTCGTAGTAGGGGGTGCCTCTTCTTCATTTTCATGGCCAGAAAACTCCAATTCTGTGATTGGAGTCATATCCTCATGTCCCTCCACCTCCATTGATGTGTTATCTTGATACATTAACTTTGCACTACACAACAATAACAGAATATAATTAATTTAGTTGATAACAATGTTAATACAGTATAATACACATACCAATGCTATATAGAAACATAATACATCACTTTTATACATAAGCTAAGTCTATTATGTTGAAATACAACATACCAATGTTGTATAGAAACATAATACAACACAAACCATGGGAAAATATACCAATTTCAATCTTTTCATTTCATCGCCTACCTTAACCAGAAAGATTGCAAAGCTGTCTCACTAAAATCTATAGGTGATGTTGAAGTTTGATGGTCAGACAGTGTTGAGAAAGCCTGACTGACAGCTCTGGGATTGATGTTGAAATTGGGTTTGGCTGTAAGCACAGGCCTACGAAGGGGCTCAGCAAGGTGAAACCGTGGAAAAGAAGGATCAAGAGAGAACTCAGGCTTCTTCAAATATGCATCTCCTATAGATCTGGATACCAGACAAAGTTTCACAGAAAATAATAGATGTGAACTCCTATAACAAAGTGATGATTAGCACTTACTTAAGTACATATGCATAATGAGCATACTACAAACAGAATTCCTTTTGTCAAAAGAAGAAAAAACAATTTGGGCGAGCTGCCACCGCAAGAAAGTTCACCCGTTATGTTGAGGAAGAGAGAGGTGCGGCAAAAACCAAAAGAGATGTATGTCTATTGAACAAAACTAAACGAACAATCATGCTATTTCATTTATATAAATCTATTACATGCATAAAAGATTAAAAAAAGTATTAAGAAAACATATTGTAGAAGCAATGATGTTTCTACTTGATGAACCTTTTGATTGTCTCTATTATAAAAAGTTTAGCCCAAGACTCCATCATTACCAGAAGATAAAGAGGCAGCATGAGAACATCACGAAAATTCATTTACCCAAGTGAAAGAAAGCCATTATTCATATTTCTAGTGTGTCCGTATTTTTTTTAAACAATATGTAGAACCCAATACATGAGATGCCCAAACATTCAGATAAATCCATGGAGAATATGTACTCCAACACCAAAATCCACAAGTCTGTATAGACTGCATCTATTGTGTGACATGTGACTAATTAGAAAATAAAATTGACAAGCAAAGGACCATACAAAGGCGTGGAGAAGAACACCGCAGTTTTATGAATGGTACATCACTCAAGCGTGCCCACGAACAGTCAACAACAGCCTATCCTTTCCTCTTGATTAAGTCGTAGCCTTCTTTTAAGACACACTGTTTCCCAACAGGACTGTACGAAACATAGTAAAAGAGTCAGTGCATCTGTCCAAGATAAGATACAGGTTTTATGAATGTAAGCATAGGATGGTTTCATCTTATATACATTCCAAGAAGTGCTTTTACTTGTTAGTGGCTCTAAGACTTGAACGAAGCATGCTAGAAGCTTAGATTTTTTAGACATGCCAGCTACAAAAGATCAAAGACATTGATCTAGCCAAATTATCTAAGCATTTGATTTTAAAATTAAATTAGCTACATTTGGTTAGAACATATTAAACAGCAGCTCCATAAGCATATGTGACACCTACAAGACAAAAGGTATGATAAAGCACACGTGAACTGTTAATGAGTGTATGAGGTTAAAAGGTATTCTTGTCTTTCTGTACTACCATTATATGTTCTATATAGAGTAGGATGCCACAATGGATGAAAGATTTTTCACTCTCTCTTCTCTTAACTCTTCACTTTTCTTCTGTTCTTTTCTTTTTTGACATATCAAAAGAGAATTCAAAAGAGAAACTAAAGGCTCGTTCATACACTCATGAACATATAATGGTTGAACAAAAAGACAAGAACACCCTAAAACACTCATAAAAATGAACCATTAGAAAGATTCTTAAATACCTCAAAGCAATGCCACCAAACCCACTATTCATGCGTAGCTCTTGCAAGGGTTTTTTCATCAATCAAATCACTGACATTTAATAAATAGTTATCTCACAAGACTTCACAAGGTATTAAGCATCATCGTTAAATCATAAGTAATTGTGCAAATAGCATCTTACCAATTATAATATGTCCAACTAAATCATATACCATTAATGTGGATTTGCAGGGAAAAAAGAACCTATTTGGCATATTGCCTCTATGTCAGGCAATTTTAGTTATTTCTTTCTGCTAGTTTTATATCAGTGACTCTGAAAATCAATAGGTGATTGTTTTGTTCTATAAAATACCTGGCTAGTTCAGTCAAAACAAGATAGATAAAATCATAACTCAAGAAACCAATTCTACTTAAGCCTTCTGAACAACAGATACGAACAATAGAGACACAATAGAAGAGATGAAGAAAGGGAGGGGGGGACATTGACCAGTGAAACGGGACAAAAAAGAACAGAAGACGCTGAACAATAGTTACGAGCAACAACATCAAGAAGTGGCTCGAGCAGAGGTCACCACTCACCAGTGGCTCGCCGAGTAGAGGTCATCGGTGGCGTCGAGGGCGAGCGGCGGTGGCGTTGAGCAAAGGTCGGCGAGCGACGGTGGCGTTGAGGGCAAGCGGCAAGCCAGAGGTCAGCGGGGATGCAGTCGAGGGAGAGCGGAGGTGGCCTCGAGCAGGGATCAGTGAGTGGTGGCGTCGAGACTCAAGGGTGAGCGGCGGTGGTGTCGAGGGCGAGCAACGGTGGCGTCGAGGGCAAGCGGCGAGCCAAAGGTTAGCGGTGGTGCCGTCGAGGGTAAGAGGAGGTGGCCTCGAGCAGGGATCAGCGAGCGGTGGTGTCGAGGGCGAGCGACGGCACCATTGAGGGCAAATGACGAGCCAGAGGTCAGCCGCGGTGCCTTCGAGGGTGAGCGAAGGTGGCCTCAACCCTCGAGCAGAGATCAGCGGCAATGGCGTCGAGGGAGATCGGCAGTGGCGTCGAGGGCGACCGGCGGTGGCGTCGAGCAGAGGTGGAGAACGGACGGGCGAAGAGAGAATTGAGTGAAAAGTAAAAGTGTCGTGTGGATTCTGTGGAAGAAGTGAGAGAATTTTTTATTTGGGGGGTTTTTTGAGCCCTAACTGGACCGGTTCTGATTCCTAATGTCGGTTCCGGTTCCGGTTCCTAGAAAAGGGGAACTGGGAACCGAAACCGGTCCCTTTAGAACCGGGAATCAAACCGGAACCTCCATTCGGTTCCTCGGTTCCCACTTCTACCCGGGAGCCACGGTCACCCCTAGTGGCGACGAATGACAGCAGCGTGGTGGCTGGACGTGGCTTGGGCTGTGCCTGAACCATTTTGGTCAAAGCTTGAGTCCTTTTAGTGGTTTGCATCCGCCAATGTTCTTGGTCCTTTGGGAAAAAAAAGTGAAGCACGTGATGAACGCTTCAGATAGGTCGCGAAGGTGAGAGGAGAGATTGGCAAGAGAGGGGGAAGATAACAAACGTGGGCTGAGCTTTGATTGCTGAAGCCCTCACGTAGTCGTCTTGCATGTTGGGGCATTGGGTTTGTCGTGGGAGAGGGAGAAGACGTTGAAAGGCTTAGAGAGAGAGAGAGAGAGGAAAAAAAAAAATAGGGAAATTGGGCTTTATTTTCACCGAAATAGCAAGAGAGGCATGAGTGTATTTTAGGTGAATTTGGGCTTCCTTATCACTACAAGGCTAGTGAAGTTTGGGCCTAATTGGGCTTGTTTGGGTTTGTGCTCTTGGTTGAGTGGTCTTGGATTTTGTCTTGTAGTGGCCGAATTGAGTGCCCATATTCGGACTGGGCTCGAAGGCCCAGCTCGGGTCCCAATTTTGGAATAAAAATTATTAAAATATATTTTATAAAAAAAAAGTATAAAAATTGAAAAACTATGTTTTCTCTAAAAATGAGGACATAGCTTTAAAAATGGTTTTTGAGTGGTTTTCTCTTAAAATATTTGAAAATCCTTTAAAATAATAAAAAAAAGATCGTGCTTAAATTCTTGGAAGCAAACGTGAGACTACTATTTGTACATTTCCTTTATTCCAATGATGCCTTTTATGATGCATTGATTGCTAATTCCTCAACTTCATTAGGAATTGAATCTTAGGACTCGTAATTAGTATAAATGCTTTACTTAATATTTAAACAAGATTAGATACCGAAAGGGTATCAATTGATTAACTGGCATAATCAAGTTTCTGATCCTGATTTCGTGTGTTGCGCAGGAGTAAAATAATTCTCCCAACAGCTTAATTTGGGTTGATAATCGACTCATCACAAATTGATAAATAGCGACTCCTAAATGCAATAATTTGTAAGTTAAAAACTCAAATCATGAGTAGTGAATGAATTGGTGGACTTAAGAGATCCAAGCTAAGCCTAGCCTTAGCAAGCCATTAGTTTTTGTGTCCATGGGAGGGTTCGAAGAGGTCGCGGTAGTGAGGAGATCCACATTTGTTTAGTGATGATGCAAGATTAAAAAAGAAAAGAAAAAGTGAGGGCCTTGTTCCTTTTGCTTTCTGCCCGAGATCTCCAGCACTCCTCTTCTAATTTTAGTCAAACTCTTATTCATTCTCTCCCCTTTTAATTGCACGAAATTTAATCCTTTCCTAGTCAATTTCAGCATGCCCATCATCTCAAATGCCTTGATCGCTGCTTTGCTTAAGATGGTCTAAGGTGACAAGAAATGGAGTCATATTTATTTGGCATGATCAAATGACATTAGAGGGAACATAAAGTACATGAATAGAGAGAGAGAGAGAGAGAGAGAGAGAGAGAGAGATGGGCTCAACTTTAAATGAGGGAATGGGCCTAGACTTTGTGTGAATATTGGGCTATCTATCGGGTTGATTCAAAAGGAGTTCAAAATCGGCCTCATGCTTCACTTGATGCAAATGCATTATCTAAATCTACATGTTTTTTCGACAAAAAAAAAAATTCTACATGTTTTGAATGCTTAAATGCAATAAAGAATATGAAATGCATGATTATACTCCTCCCATGGGCCTCTGTCGTGTCCCCCCTACCGCTTGTTGACCTCCTCTCACATCCCAAAAGCAACGCCCCATTCTCTCTCTCTCTCTCTCTCTCTCTCTCTCTCTCTCTCTCTCTCTCTGCCTCTCTGCCTTTAGGGCATCGGGTCGGTTGTCACGCCTCGATTGAAACTACCATGGTCTTATCCGTGCGTCGAGCGATGCGTCGGGTCGGTTGTCATGCCTCAATTGAAACTACCATGGTCTTATCCGTGCATTGAGCGATCCATGCGCACAGCCACGGGATGTAAATTTGGTTTCCTTTTGGAGGGCTACGAATAGTGTCAGAATTGAATCAAGCTCGAAGCTTTGCGTGTGTTCTAGGAATAATGGTGAAGCTCATTGCTATATAAGGAGATAAGAGTCCGATTGGACAGGTAATTAGGTGTTGATTCGCCCCATTCGACATTTCATAATATGATGACCATGACCAATATGTGGATTCACCTCTGTTGAGGAAGCAAGGGATTCAGAGGAGAGGTAAGCAGCCGAGGGAAGGAGATAGAAAATGAGGGATTGGCCGAGAAATTTATTAAAGTCATGCTGTGCTTGAAATTTTGTAGAAAACCTCCGGGGAAAAGGCTTGGATGGCCTTTTGAGTCTCGGACGCTTGATGCATGGGAGTTGACTCTATCGCTACAAGATCAAGCAGAAATCATTGTCGTCTGTCTTTATTTGAACATCTACTTATTGAACTCTTAAAGCTTGTGCCAGTTTTTTCCATAAAATCGAATGGTTATTTCGGCTATTCAAATTAATATTGGCATTTGCTAACTGGTTATACTGCAAGGCGATTCAGGAATATAGTTAACCTGATACTATGGGAAGATGTTTAATCTGACACTGCGGTTATGTTCCATCTTTCGACTGGTGGATCCGGATTTGATACGGATAGTATTCTGGTCGTATTTTGCTTGTTGCTTTAATCGGGGTTTGATTGACTCATGAATTTCTGTTGAAGTATGAAAATTATTAGCCGAGTTATCATTTTCTGAATAATTTTGTCCCTGAATTCTTTGAAGAGCACAAACTAACTAAAAAATAATCTGTGTACCAGGCTACACTGGTGACTTGCTGGAAACTGTAAGGACTATTAAATCTACGACATTCTTCTTCACCAATCACCAAAAATCTCCTCGTAAAAGCACAATCACGCAGATGGCGATGGGGATTTCAATATTAGGGTTCAATGTGGTCTCTTTAATTCCGAAAGCATTCAAAACAAACTACCCTGAAAAATCTCACTGCCACATGATATCAAGGCCTGAGCTTCACCAGGTTTCTTCAAAGCACACTTTGTAATTGGAGTACGGTGCACATATTGATTTATGATCTGTTTGCAATACTAATATATTTACTTGATGCCGCATATCTCTTAAGATTATGCACATATCTCCTTTGATATAGCATATCCTTGATTGATTATGTTTGATTTTATGTTTATCTTGTTACTTTAGATAGCCATCTCATATATCTTATAAATAGGCTAATGTGATGTTTATTATAATACATCATAGTATAGAGAAATTCTATATTCCTATTTTCCATTTATTATTTTATTTGTTCAACTTGATCCGTTGTTTCATGGTCGAATCTGGATTTGATCCAGTCTGGTCCTATTTTGTTTTTGCAACAAGCATTGTAATGGTCGGAACGATAAGATCACGCAATCCAAGATATTCTTCCTTTGCAATCATCAAAGTTCTCCTCATAAAAGAGCAATCACACAACAAGCATATTGATGGCGATGGAGAACACAGTGGGAGGGTTCAATGTAGTCTCTTGAATACTGAAAGCACTTTGCATTCGAGACAAACTAACCCGGACGATTTTGCTGCCAAATGATATCAAGGCTTGACCTTTGCCAACTTCCGCCAAAGCACACTCTATCTCAAAAAGTTGGACGTACAGCACACATATCTAGAAGGGGAAAATAACAGAGTATAGGTACCTGATTTAGTACGATTGTAACAAAAGGACCAAATGACCGATAAGAAAAGAAGTTCTACTGTGTTTGCAAAAGTGCCTGTGATACAGGTTGACGACAAACTTGGGGTGCAGAGCTCCTGCATCTACACACAAAAACCACTATGGGGATCGTGCGAAAAGAGAATGCTAGTCTCATGGTGATGACCGAGAGAATTGAGAACCTAGCCTTAAGGAAATCACTGTCGCATGCGCTCCCCAAAGTTCTGTGAGGGATGGATCCCGCAAAGCTAGAGCATAATTTTAGCTACGGTCGAGTGGATGAAGAAATTTATTCCTACATGCCAAATAGCCAATAAAATGGTAGTCCATGGCTGTGTGCGATCGTAGCATTACATTACAAATCCAATACCAACGGCAGTAAGCTAATTCCCACAGGATAAGTGGTCATTTAATTCAAAAGGGGTAGATTAAATACAGGAAGAAAAGGTTCATGCAGTACTTGAGAATTTCATCGCTGTGCAAGATAATGATCAAGAATAGCTGAAAGAGCTTGAGTGCAGTTTCTTCTGTACGGAACCAACTAAATTCTGATCTAATCGATTTCTGGCGACTACAAGACATCATCAGAATTCAATATTTCGAAAAAATCGAGGATAACAACAAAAGAAGAAGCACTTGGTTAACGATATGGAGGGGCGCCTTTTTGCAGTTGGATAGCTTTTGAAGAATGGATGTTGATCTCCATAAGTTTTAACAAATATTCCATATGTTATTTAGTAAGACATGCACATTAGAAAAATGATGAGAAGGCTGCTCTTGGACTATCTTTTTTGGAGACTGATTACTGATTAGAGAGTTGTGACCAATTCTTGAGCTCTGTAAATGTGTGCTACGTTGCGTATGTCCAAGAAACATGAAATTCTAATATAGAGTGAAATGGAGGTAGCATTAGAGGGACTAAACATGTTCATAATGGAGAAACTAGAAAGAACAAGAAGATCAAGTATTTAAATGACTTGCTGAGAATAATTTTTGAATTGAGGTATATTAGCTAGTGAGGGTTGGCTGGCGACTCCTGCTCGCCCTCAGCTCCAAAAATAAAAAGGTAAAGAATAGAAAAAAATAAAAAAATTATTGAAAACTTATAATATAAATATTATAGATAATGTACATATTAGAGTCAGCTATGCCACATAAGACAATCGATGTCCATGTTAGTAACTCCAACTGGAAATTAGCCAAATTATTCAATTGGCAAAATGTGAGAAGGTTTATGACTTAATTAACATAATTAAAATGTTAGAACTGAATCTACATAAGTATAATAGGTTCAAGATATTTATGATCATTGTCCCTAATAGATATGTCTCAAATTTGAGCTTGAAAAAGAAAGTTTCATAATTCAAACAGATTTTCTATTTTAAATAGCTTTCCTAATTGAATGGTTTTCTAAAAGAGGTTTTCTACTTTGGATTTGATTCTTGCCTATAAATGTGTGTGTGTGTGTGGTTTTCTACTTTGGATTTGTGTGTGTGTGTGTGTGTGTGTGTGTGTGTGTGTGAATTAATTATAAAAGATACCCCGACCTCTGTGTCTGTGTGTGTGTACGCGCGCGCGTGTGCGTGTGCTTGTGCGTGCGTGCGTGTGCGTGCGTGCGTGTGTGAATTAATTATAAAAGATACCCCGACCAACCCACTATTAGTACTTTAACAAAAACTCATAATGATTTCGATAGTGAATCTGTCACTAAGATACATAGGCTCAATTGGAGATAACTCCAAAAATTATAGCATAGTAGAGCCACCCCACTGTTCATTGCTTTAGAAGGTCACTAAGATAAATAGGCTCAATTGGATATAACTCCAAAAATTATAGCATAGTAGAGCCACCCCACTGTTCATTGCTTCAGAAGGTCACTAAGATAAATAGGCTCAATTGGAGATAACTCCAAAAATTATAGCATAGTAGAGCCACCCCACTGTTCATTGCTTTAGAAGAATAATCACCAAAAAAAAAATACAAAAAAAATACTTTCCAAATGCCATTTATGAATGGAATATAGATAGTGTTGCTGAAAGCAATATAATGCATATTTTAAACAATATGTTAATGTTAGCTAATGCCTACAAAACACAGCAAAATGTTTCTAATCATGCTGTTGCTCATTTTTTAGTTGTCGGTTTCACAGAACAGCTAAAAGCATGGTGGGATGATTATTTAATAGATGAACAGAAAATACAAATTTTAACTGTCTATAAAATAAATGATTTTGGATGACGCATGGATGATGAATAAGGACATCTCATTCAAGATGTGATGAATACACTCATATACTCTATTTCACAACACTTCATAGGAGACCCATCACATATTAGAGATAGGAACCAATATCTCCTATCCAATATGAGATGCAAATCTTTAGGAAGGTTTAGAGAATATAAAGAACTTTTTTTTCAAAGGGTTCTTGTTAGACCAGATTGCAATAAGCCATTTTGGAAAGAAAAATTCTTAGCAAGTTTATCCCAAATGATAGGTAACCAAGTTAGAGATAGGATTAAAGAAGAATATAGTGGCCAAATACCTTATGACCTACTTTCATATGGAGAAATAGTCTCATACGTTTATAGACAATGAACACAAATGTGTAGTGCAATCAAGTTGCAAAGATAACTCAAAGAAGAACAATCTCTTATCAACAAAAGTTTAGGATATTTTTGTGCCAAATATGACTCTTCTTATAATGAAAAATCAAAACCAAAATGTAGAGGAACTTGTCCTCTTGAAAAAGAAAAAAGAAAACATACTAACAAATCACAATCTCACAAACGCAAACAAAGACACCAAAATGAGCCATATATGGATAAGAAAATTTTTAAAGATCTTAAATGTTACTCATGTGGTAAAAAATGACATATTTCAAAATATTGTAAAATTAATAAAATACTAAATGAACTCTCCTTAGATGATAATACATTATACCAATTAAACAACATCCTTGTAGCTACTGATGAAGACACATCTTCTGATGAATTTCTTAAAGAAGAAGGCCTTCAAATAAATGAAATAGAAACCTCTTCAAAATCAGAATGCGAAAACGCCTCTCCAGATAAACCTACCCCTGAAATAAATATGCTAACAAAAGAAGAAGAATTCCTCCTTAGCACTGTGATAAAATAATTGATCTAGAAGCCAAAAGAGAATAGACTCCAATCTCAATGAATAGTGCCTCTAAGCCTAATACTTCTTATAATCTTAAAGATATTCTTAATAAAAATAGGAAAACCCAATCGAGACCAATAAATATTCATGATCTCCAAAGTGAAATAAAACAACAAAATTAGAAATACAGGCCTTAAAAGCGGCACAAATGGAAATGAAACAAGTAATCTCTGCTATAAAATCTCTCATCACAAAGGGAAAAACAAAAATAGAAGATCAAAATGATACTTCCAATACCTTTGATTCAAACTTCTCAATGTTATTGACAGAAATAACCTCTACAAAATGGATAATAAATGTAACAATAAAAATCAATAATGAATTTATCATTAAAATAACGACACTCTTTGATATAGGAGCATATCTCAATTGTATCAAAGAAGGTCTTGTTCTAGCAAGATACTTTGACAAAACATTAGAATCATTAAAATTAGCCTCAGAAGATAGGTTGAATATCAAATACAAATTACTAGAAGCTTTAATAATAACAAATCAAATGTCTTCTAAAACTTCCTTTCTTTTAGTCAAGAATATGAGGCAAGAAGTAATTCTAGGAACACCTTTCATACAATTGATTCAATCTTTTATAGTAATAAATGAAGAAATCAAAACTCAGAATTTAAATAGAAAAATCACTTTTGATTTTATAACAAAACCACAAAAGAGAAGCCTAAATATAATTACAAGAACACTCAATTTCAAAAATAAATTGTCTTAATGATGATAAAGAAAACCAACTTGAGTTTTTACAAGAAGACTTAGAATTCAAAAGAATAGAAGAAAATCTCATAAAAACAAACATCAAAGATAAAATAACATCCCTACAAAAACACATAGAGAAAGCCATTTGTTCCACCTTACCTAATGCATTTTGCGAAAGAAAGAAGCATATTGTGGATTTACCTTACGAACAAGATTTTTTTGAAAATAAAATACCTACAAAAACTCATCCTACACAAATGAATCAAGAAGTCTTAAAATTTTGCCAAACAAAAATACAATATCTTTTAAACAAAAAACTCATTAGGATAAGCCAGTCACCATGGAGCTACTTCGCTTTCTATGTCAACAAAAATGCTAAATTAGAAAGAGGAGTACCCAATTTAGTCATTAATTATAAACCTTTAAGTATGGCTATTAGATGGATAAGGTATTCGATACCTAACAAAAAAGATTTGTTAAATAAATTCATGGGAGATGTATTGTAGTCAAATTCCTATGCTATTACTCACAAGATTCTGAATACTATGAAGAAGTGCATAAGGCACTGGAATCATGATTCATGTTGCATTGGTGCAAAATGTTCACGAAATATTTGGTATCCTCATTTAACTCTAGGGTGTAACGTTTCTTCTCAAGGATTGAAGAGATCCCACCAAGAATCAAACCAGTTGGGTAGATTTTCTCTTGGGAAATGGTGTTTGAAGAAGACTAACCATGTATGTTGAAAATTTCTATTTTGTTTGAAGAGGACATTCCACTGGACCTGTTGGTAGTCCCAATAGGCGTATGATATGGTATATGGTAATTTTTGGATTACTTTTACTTGAAATTTTCAGGGTGTGTGGGGTGTGGCTCCCCATTAAGTGGGGTGTATGATTATGCTAATAGAAATAGTAGAGTACAAAATATTGTTTGTATCGGTTTTATCAGTAAAGTAAGTGAACCTTGTTGATTTTGTTTCCACTAAAATTTGTTCATAAAATCAAGAGTTTTATTTGTATTATATAGTTTGAAAAACCAAATTTCTGGAGGTTTTTTGGAATGAAGGTTTTTGGAAAGAATTTTGATTTTTGAGAATGAGGAGTTGCTTGTGGCCTAATAACCATCTCGTTCGAAATTCTTTTGTTTCCTGCTTACCTTTGAGCTGTGAGTGGGGATGGATTGTTGCTTACCTCAATAGCACTAGATAGCTCTTTCTTTTTTGTTTTATGTAAAGATTGAGTAAGTAATTCTAGTGTTTCTTTGGGGAGTATGGCAGCTAGTTGGGCTAGAGCTTGTGTGGATTCTTCCTTATGAGTTGTATTTGGTATTGGCTGGAAATGGCATTTGTTTGGATGTTGTTGGTTTTCTATCATTTCAAGCCATGACTTGATTGGTGTAGGGCATTTTGGCTTGGGTGGTGTATTTGAGGTTTCGACAGTGACTCTACCTTTGTCTGTCTTTTTTGGATTTTGGTGGCATGATTGTGTCCCCTATAAAAATTCTATTGTGAGAAAATTTAGTAATGAATTTAAAGAACCATTTATAAATTCAATATCAAAATCGAACACTAAAAGTATAGCTTGATATCTAGCAAAAAATTGTTTTAAAGCAATATGCAAGACGTCTTTTTGTAAAATATCTTTGGTCGATTTGCAATTAATTCTCAAGATAAATTTTTGGTTTAATAAATCTCCTTGGAATTTTGATATGGATAGAACAATAGTAAGTATTTCTTTTTTGATTGTTGAGTAGTTTTGTTGTGTTGAGTTCCAATATTTTAAGACAAACTGGACAACCTGTTTTTTACTATTTTTGACATATTTGAGAATACCACCATATCTTATTTTTGAGACATCTATTTCAATTATTTTGAAAGTGGATGGATCAGCTAGATCTAAGCATGGTTTTTTTTTTTTTTTTTAACATATGTCTTTATTGTTTGACAATATTTGTATGGATTGAAGTCCACGGTGGAGGATCCTTTTGTGGCATTTGGTGTAAAGGTTTACAAAGTATATTAATATTGAGGAAGAAATCTAGAATATAATTGAGACTACCTAAGAATCTTTGTAATTAAGTTTTGTCTTCGATTTCATTTGGAAACTTATCAATAAATGAGATTGACATTTCTATTGGAATTATGGTACCTAAGTGGATATGATGACTTAAAAATCTAATTTTGATCTGGAAGAGCGATTTTGGTAGGAGATACTACTAAACCATTTTGCATGATTATTTTAAATGTCTTAAAAATAGGTTTTTTGAATGTTTTTATTTGTGGTATGATTTGTTGGGTAGGATTCTAAATTGTTGATTCTATCCTATTTAATTGTTATCCTATAGTTACTAAATGTTGATTTGTATAGTTGTTTTGTTCAATTACCTTATCAGTATAAAGCGAATCCGTTTCAACTAGTATCCTAAATGGAGTAACTGTTATTTCACTTTCTCCATGCTTTATTTTTATTCTCCTGACTGGTGGATGATTAGAATCTATAGTTTCACCATTATCAAGTTTTCATTGGTAATGATGATCTAAGACTACTATTTCTTTTCGTTTAGGGAATTGTTCTTCTAACTAATCAAAGAAAATTATATGGACTTCATATTTGTATATGTAGTCGTAATATTTTTACTTGATATCTTTTGTCTTATCATCAAAGCTTTTGAAGAACCATTCTCTATTAAGAAATGCTCTATTTGGTTCAAATTGTTTTTCTAAAACATTTAGTTTTGTATCCATCATTTGTGAGTATGATGGAGAGTGATGAGGAGAATCAATACTTTCTAAGGCTAGTTCAAGCTGGTTCTATTGATAAATTGGCCTGGAAATTCCTGATTTATTATCTGTATCACTAATTTCTGATTTTGGTTGTGCCATGGGATTATTTCTATGGATACTAGGATGAACTGGTGTTGTATCTTGTATAGAAGTGTTCCTATGAGTACTAGGTGGGATGGTGATTATGGGTGGAGGGTTTAGATTAAGATCCATTGACCTTGAAGAAGATGAATGAAATGAGGGGTTTGATCTTAGATCAAAAGATCTTCTGGGAAACTGGTTAGTTACCCTTCCCTCTAGGTGTTGTATAATATTGGTTGAATTTGTATTTTGAACAACTTATTGAGGAACTTGGTTTTCTAATTCCCATTGTTCTAGTAAAGTCACCTGGTTCCAGCTAATAGCTTTAGGAATTGTTGTATTTGCTCTAGAGATATCAATTTAGAGGAGAAGTGTTTCATCTCATGGACTACATTTGAAAGCATTTTTCCCAAAGGTAGAGGCCATTGCTTTGTAGTTGATCCTATAGACAAGGGCTAAGGGGATAGATCCATTGGCTACCTTGTAAGTATATGTTTTTATTTGAAGCATGAGTGCTTTCAAAATATTCTTATCTTTAAAAGAAACTGAGAAAGTGGGATAACAGTCAAAATGTATTGAACCTTTATGGAAGCCTGTCTTTACTTGTGCCGAGTATGGATTCATCATAGTTTAAGAGACGTGAGTCTTATAGGACTAAAAGAATTGAGGTACTTAGACCTTCTTTTGTTAACAGGTTTGATTCCTACCCCGACTAGACCTATATGGATGTAATTATATTTTTTTTTATGTTTTTTTTTATAAACTATTGGTTTAAAAGATGTATTTTTTTTTCATAAGAGTTTGAAAGAGGAACATTTCTTTCTTTAGTAGTTATAACATAATCTCATTTTTTGAAAAATTTCAATTTTGATTGTTTGTATATTTCCTTAAGTTGAACTTTATGAAGTTTACAGTTTTCTATAGATTTGTTGAAATCTTCTATCCTTCTTCCCTATGTATAGGACTTAGATCTAAGTCCATTTGTGATAGAGAATTAGAAGAAGACATAGATCTTCTAAGTAAGCTCATACCTGCAGATCGGAACTATCCCTCCTTAAGCCGTTACAGAGTTAAACCAATGGTCTCACTACCTCTCTAGGATTTATGGCTTGGACCACTCTGTATAAACAAGAAGGGAGCCAACGAATGGCTCTCGATCTACTAATATGAAGACTTATGTTTGTATTTCTGTTTGGCAAAATTTTAAGACTTCTTGATTCATTCGTGTAGGACGAGCTTTTGTAGGTATTTTATTTTCAGAAAAATTTTGCTCATAAGGTAAATCCATAATATGCTTTTTTCTTTCCAAAAATGCATTGAGTAAGGTGGACTATATAGTTTTTGTCACGCCCCAATCCTCAAGTGTGCGCCCATCCCGGCTTGGTCGATTAAATAGTGACGTCCTAGGACGCATCGCCAACCCATTCATTTTAATACGCATGCGGAAGCATATGAATAATCCCTAGACAATAACACAATGTAATAGGAAAGTAGGGCCAAAATTTTCGAATTAAAACCCAACCACACTCTTATATAAATAGCAAAAAAAGTTGTATATATTACAATACGAACTACAAAAGTCAGGTCATACACAAAACTATTTCAGAAAACAAGGTTTGCAAATAGAGGTGGGGTTTCCAATCAACTACGGGTCCTCATTCTCCCCGTCATCTCCTTCCACACTCCAGTTGGAGCCTACTACTGAGTACACAGGAGAATTTGGATCTTTAAGGCCAAGGTCCATTGGGTCCACCACGAATCTCCTTTAGGGTCTGCAGTGCCCTTCCCAAACGCAACCTCCAGCACATACAGAGGTATCTCTAATTTCGGTATGGGGCCCTTTCTCAGTCCGTTACGATCCTGGCTGTACCATGATCTGTACTGATGGGGCACCTTCTTAGGTAGTCCCGCATCAACCCCCAGTTCGTACTCCAACCCGTTAGGGTGCCCATGAATTGGAATGTAGTGCCTCTGTTCGGTCATCTTTTTGGGTTGCCCAAAATGCTCGAGAGGAGCTATCATCTATGGACCTGAAATGTTATCCCACAACGAGGTGAGACGACGTTTCAGCAAGTTCAACTCCCTAAGACTCGACTCAGAAGAAAATATGCCATGAGGGCTACCTAGGCATAATCAATAGTCAAAGAACTTACCTTAGCCTCGATTTCATTCCTGTAAGTCAAAACAATTTAATATTCATCGAATCACATCAATGAATCAATTCATCACATCAGATCGAATTATCAGTCAATCGACTTAGTTGATTCCATGTCATCAAGACCATTTCTTAATCATCTCAATTAATACTATCTATAAGTTCGATCATAATCCATGACTGCTCACTTTAAACTAATATATAGATAGTATAGCTCACTAGAAGCTGCCAAATATATCGTTGTAGTATATTATTTATGCTCACCAAAAGTTGTCCGATCAACTGATCTGATATATTCATTATGCTCACCAGAAGCTGCCAGATCCACTAATCTGCTATACTAAATATGCTGATCAGAAGCTGTCAGATCCACCGATCTGCTATATCTAACCATTTCATCATTTTTATAATACTCAATAAAAATACTCATGTGTGGGTACACAACCGACCTTAACCAAAATATAATTTTCTGCCACATGAAAATCCCACTCTTTATTACAAAGTGCACAAATTCATTTTTGGCACTGTCAACCGACGCCTAGTGATTTTCTACTTAATTATTAAAGTTAATTTATTTTGGGATAAATACCCTCAATCACCAATTGCACTCAATTTGCATAAAATAACAGTCAATTAAATAAACAAATTACACCACTATAATCAGCATAAAATTTCAGTCACCGACTATCCTGGTCTAACTTCCAGAAAAATAAATAAATAATTAATTAATTATATAAATAAATTAATTAATAAGTGCCAATGTATAGAACTTAGGCCCGTAAAGCCTAATTAAAAGCCGAGACGGGTCCAAAAATTTATGAACCACTTTAGATAAATACTAGAGCTTGTCTAGGCTCTAATTACACTAAACTAACCACCTAACATGCAATAACAGTTAATTAAATTGCTAATTTATTCTAACTATCCCCTTAATCCATACTTAATCTATACTAATCAACCCTTAAATGTCATTAACTTACTAAGTAGGGATTAGTCAGTTAAACTCACTTGTTTGATGATCCGCTCGGATCAAATCGACGGGGATGCGGTGAGGCTCGATACGCTCTAAAGCAGGCTTGCCAAATGGGGTCGGGAAAGCACCAAAGTGAGCCTAAACAGTAGCTGAAAAACCCACTGGTTCGGGTTTTGTTTGGAGGCTACCGAAGCTGCTTCAGTGGCTGGTTAGGGTTGAAACAACCAAGGAAGATCGATGGAGGCTTGGATGGGTGGAGACGGGCTTCAAGGCAGCTTCAGTGATGGTGAGGCTAGCTCGAACAGCTTTGACAATCACTTGGGCTCATGGCTGAAGTAGGAGGACGGCCAAGGAAGGCGGAGATGCAAGCGGGGCTAGCATGAGGCGCGATGGGCGCGACGGTAGGCAAGCGGCGGTCCGACGGGGGCTGGGCTACTCCGACGGCTTCAGATGGTCTCCTCTGCATTTGCTAAGCTCAAAGCAGCAAGAAGAAGGGGGAGAAGGAGGGCTAGACGGTGGGGGAGAGAGAGGAAGGAGGGAGGAGACAAGTTGGGCTTGGTGGGTCCTTTTGGCCTTCAACCTCATCACCTTGGTCCCCTTGGTCTTGGCCCACCACCAGCTGGATTCCATGGCCAATTTTCAGCCACCATTCCCCTTCTAGAAGCTCTTGAGATGATTCACAAGTCATGGGCAAGGCGGGGCTACGAATTTGTCTTGATTTCCCTCCAATTGGACTTCAATTACTCTTTGAATCCAATCAATTTGGCCTCTACAAATTCAACCAACATATCATCGATCAAATTTGCATTTTTCCTCGCCAATTGATCCCACTTGCATCCCAATTTCACAATAAAAAACGGTCATTTGATTTTTTTGGACAAAAACGACCCTACCTCGACTTTTTCCCAAAAAGTCTCGGTTTCTGATAAAATCTTCGGAGACTGAGTCAACATTCCTAAAATGACTCGTGACATGACAGAACTTTCAATTTTTGAAATTGGACTCAAATTCACGGTTAATTTTGATTTAGCGCGATTTTAGTGTGACCTAGGCAACTAGGTAGCTTTTAGAATTTTTTTGTGCAAATGACTCATGATCAATTTTCTTCGAGCCACAATGAACCCATTTGACACATTGACGACTTTCGGTGGTCATGAAAATCTCGAGGTTTCGATTGCGGACATAGGATATCAAAACGATAGAAAAAATCAGTCTAGTGTCGGTCGATGGAAATTTATAATTTAGTGGAATCACCCACGTTTAGCCACACATCTCTGTCGAACCAACCTATCTCTGGTCTCTAATCGATTTTTAATGGTGCGGTAATGACCTCAGCAAATGAGCACGGTCGAGTAGCCAATTCCTAGTCGAATTCTCAAGTCTAATGCATTAAAATTCCTTAATGGCTTTCTTAGATAGTCTAGTTATCTCATGAGTAATCAGTTCTGAGAATAGCACTATAGGCGTGTCGATGAAAGGCCTAATTAATTCAATTAAAAGCAGAACTGAAAAATCCAAGATGTCACAGTTTTCTCTATGTATTGTTTGTAGGGATGCTATTTTATCTTTGATATTTGTTTTTATGAGATTTTTTTCTATTCTTTTGAATTTTAAGTCTTCTTTAAAACTCAAGTTGGTTTTCTCTTTATCTTTAATAAGACAAATTATTTCTAAAATTGAGTGTTCTTGTAAAATATTTAGGCTTCTCTTTTGTGGTTTTGTTATAAAATCAAAAGTGATTTTTCTATTTAAAGCCTAAGTTTCAATACCTTAATTTGTTATTGTAAAAGCTTGAATTAATTGTTTGAAAGGTATTTTTAGAATTACTTTTTGCTGATTTTATCATATTTAACTGTTTTCCTATGGTTACTAAGTGTTGATTTATATTGTTGTTTTGTTCAATAACTATCCTAAAATAAATATGCTAATAAAATAAGAAGAATACATCTCATATTGGACATAAGGTCTTGGTTCCTATCTCTAATATGTGACGGATCTCCTATGAAGTGTTGTGAAATAGAGTATATGAGTGTATTCACCACATGTTGGATGAGATGTCACTGTTCATCATATATGCGTTGTCCAAAGTCATCTATTTTATAGGTAGTTAAAATTTGTATTTTCTGTTTATTTGTTAAAATAATTATCGCACCATCCTTTTAGTGTCCTATGAAACCGCCTACCAAAAGATGAGCAATAGCATGATAAGAAACATCTTGCTGTGTTTTGTAGGCGCTAGCCAACATGACTATATGTTTAAAATATTTATTACATTACTTTCAGCAACACCATATATATCACATTCATAAATGGTGTCTGGAAAGTATTTATTTTGTATTTTTTTGCAATGATTCTTCTAAAGCAATATTCGGTGGGGTAGCTTTATTATGATATAATTTTTTGGGATGTTCTATGGCTTTGGCGAACTCTAAGCTAAGATTTTTTGGGAAATCAACTGTCTTAAAAATAGGCTTTTTGAATGTTTCTACTTGTGACATGATTTGTTGGGTAGGATTCTTAGTTGTTGATTCTGTTCTATTCAACTGTTTTGCCTCATATTCTTGACTAAAAAAAAAGGAAGTTTTCTAAGGCATGTGTTTTTTATTATTAAAGCTTATGGTAATTTGTATTTGATATTCAACTTATCTCCCGAGGCTAATTTTAATGATTCTAATGTTTTGTCGAAATATCTTGTTTGAACAAGACTTTCTTTAACACAATTGAGATCCGTTCCTGTATCAAAGAGTGCCGTTGTTTCAATAATGAATTCATTATTCATTTTTATCGTCACAATTATTATCCATTTTCTAGAGGTTATTTCCGTCAATAACCTTAAGAAGTTTGGATAAGAGGTATTAGAAGTATCATTTTGATCTTCTAGTTTTGTTTTTCCCTTTGGAGATCATGAATATTTATTGGTCTAAGCCTTTTTGACTTAGGTGGTGTATTGGAGATTTCGACAATGACTTTGCCTTTATCTTTGCCTTTTTTTTTTTTGGATTTTGGTGGGATGATTGTATTCCCTATAAAAATTCTCTTGTGAGAAAACTAGTAATGAATTTGAAGAACCATTTATAAATTCAATATTAAAATTGAACATTGAAAGTATGGCTTGTCATTTGACAAAAAATTGTTTTGAACCAATATTCAAGATGTCCTTTTGTAAAATACATTTGGCTGATTTGCAATCAATTTTCAAGAGAAATTTGCGGCTTTATAAATTTTCTTGGAATTTTGATATGGATAGAACAATAGCAAGTATTTTTTTTTTTTTTATTATTATTGTTGAGTAGTTTTGTTGTGTTGAGTTTCAATATTTCGAGACAAATTGAACAACCTATTCTTTACTATTTTTGACTTTTTTAAGAATACTACAATATCCTATTTCTGAGGCATCTATTTCAACTATTTTAAAAGTGGGTGGATTAGTTAGATGTAAGTATGGTATTTCCTTAACATAGGTTTTTATTTGTTTGACAATATTTGTGTAGACTGAAATCTGCGGCGGAGGATCCTTTTGTAGCCTTTGGTGCAAAGGCTTACAAAGTATATTAACATTGGGGAAGAAATTCATAATATAATTGAGACTGTCTAAGAATATTTGTAATTAAGTTTTGCCTTTGATCTCATTTGGGAACTTATCAATAAATGAGATTGACACTTTTATTGGAATTATGGTACATAAGTGGATATGATGACCTAAAAATCTAATTTTGGTCTAGAAGAGTGATATTTTGGTAGGAGATACTACTAGACCATTTTGCATGAAGTTAAGATAGAAAGAGTTTAAGTTTTTTAGAGCCACCTTTTGTAATCCTCGATTTCTATAGTGGAATTTTCTTTCTCCTCTCCTTGTGATTTTTCCTGCAAGGGTTTCTAAATTTGCCATAATAATCCTCTGCAAAATCATTCGCACTTGTTAGAAAGTGACCAACTTGTGGAGAATTGCTATCACATAGTGCTACCCTGCGCTTTTTGACACGAGATGGTACAAAAATGCCCCACCTAGTAGACTTTGAGGATATTAATTGGATCATGGGGCCACACAAATCAAAGTGAAAACATTTTGTGTCCAACTTGATGAGGACGGAATTCATGACTTCGATTTTGTCTAAGGCTTGAGCGGATGAATAATTACAGATCATATACAGACAAACCAAACAAGGTATCCAAAAACCGCAACTTTGTCGACACACCATAACATGCAATCAAAAAGTTTGATTGAAAGAGATATGATTGCTAATTAGTTTTTTGCCTGTAGACCTTCCCAAATAACGGGTCTTTTGCTAAGGGACCTTTTGGCTAAAAAAGAATTGTATTATGAAACTTATGTGGGAGTCAAAGTGTTCATAGCGGCAATTTATTTTTAGATGATAGTACTCTTTAAGAGCCTCGTAATCATTTGCTTTACTAGTAACTTTCACGAGATGTTGAGTAATATGCTTCAAAGATAATGGATTAATTAAGAAATTTACTAAAGTTTTGTCTAAATCTCTGGGAAAAAGCTTCGGTAAGGTCAATGTATGATTTGAGTCCCCGTCACTGTGGATAGAGAAGAGCTAAGCAATAGGTAGGACCGTGAGTTTACATTTTACCTCCGTAATAAGCATGAAATCATTCGTAACTAAAGATTTCTGTTTCATGTTTGATGATTTTAATAACTGAGTTTTAAATCGTGCTTGGGATGTGTTGATAATAAGCCAGATGTAACTAGGAAGAGCTCATGATTGAGTTGCACGTTGTAGCATTTTGTCTTTGAAGTTGAAGTTGCAAAAGAGGTGGAATAATTGGAGTTATGCGGGTGGTTCTTGTACGTATAGGAGGGACTTATTATTCTTAGTATTTTTTTTTATATGAATACCAATGTTTTGGGATTGTAAAGCTCTCTCTTTCCACAATCAAGCAAATCTATAATCTATGTTTATCTTTACTTTTTACTACACCATTTTATTTTCCTCGAATTTCACCATTTCAATGCAATTTACATTTTTCTAGGATTTTTTTTTTTTTTTAATCTTTCTCCAGACTTAGCTCCACGTTAATGCGCAACCACTTTGTGCCCTTTAGAGGTGAGGTATGTAACCGTGCAGCGATCTCGGTTGCTCTGGTGCTTTTTTTTTGGCTTTAATAAATATTGATCAAAATTTTGGATATCTTCTGTCAAAATAAATTGTCCCCTCTAATTTTCTCTCAAATGTCCATTAATATTGCAAGATAAATTTACAAATCTCACTTGGATAAATATCATTAATATTGTACCTGATTTTGAACGTTTGCCAAGAAACTTTATTAATCGAAAAAAAAAAATTAGGAGATGTGTGTGCGCCCAGTCACATCCCGTGTCCCATGATGGACCCAACAAGTAGACTTGGTGCTACTTATTGAGATAATTGAGGTTATTGATGATTTGCTACTATCTGAATGAGTTTCCTTAGAGCTCAGCTATGCTTACTATATTCTCTTGCTCATGGATAAGTAAGAAGGTTATTTTGTTTCAAGTTTTTAACTGTAATCACATACTTAGTGATCTTTATTTAGAATATAGAGGATGATGCCTTGATCTAGGAAAGGATGACAAAATGTATTAAACAAAATAACGAAGCCGAAAGTTGAATGATAAGTTCTAGTAAATGGAGCCACAATAAGTTGGGCCGAATTTGGTTAGATAATATAGTCATGTGCAATTTCACGTGTTAAGCATAATATAACATAAGTATTAAGTTAAGATAACATGGACCACTCATATTTTTATTTGCATGTAGATGATCCATAATTTGTATTCCACAGACGAAAGGCATGTTTTGATAAAGTTTCCTATAATCAAGGATGTACGGAAATATAGCTGTTCACATAAAGTATGGTAACTTTCATTTTCACTTTTGTTATCAAATTGAAGGAGTTCGGTTAGTGCGTGTTTGCATAGGACTCTATCTCTCCTTCCACATGTTTGAAATGTATATTCTTGTTGGATCCTCTCAATTAGCAGAAGGACGAAGCAGGTTCAAAGTAACGATGTCCAATTCCCCATTGTTATAATCACCATATATACTCGCACTTTTCTTAGAATGATGTTTTAATAAAGGGATAAGCACACTAGAAGTTCTAAAATTTATTATGAAATTATAATGAAGTCCCAAAATTTCCAAAAAAATGCAATTAAGTCCTAAATTTGTTACAATGTACAATTAAGTTCTAAAACTTGTCATCAAAGTACAATTGAGTCCTAAATTTTTTTAAAGAGTTCTATCAATGAAAGAACTTGATTTGACTAACTTGACAAGTTTAAAAACTTGATTGTACTTTTTAAAAATTTTATGACGCGATTACACTTTCATGACAAATTAGAAGATTTAATTGTATTTTTTGAAAGTTTTATGACTAAACTACACTTTGTTAACAAGTTTTAGGACTTCCAATACACTTATTCCTTTAATAAATTATGAGTGAGGTCATCCATTAAAGAAAATCAATGAATAGATATACGAAGCAAAGGCGAGGGCTCCTAATTAAAGATTTTCATATACCCACCTTTCAAGAAAAATGGATGACTTTTAGTCAATTCTTTCGGGTCTAATTGTAGGCAATGTTTTGAAAATGATACCAAAGATTGAACTAGAGTATGGGCCGATATGTAATTTCTCCGGTTCAACCGATCCAACCATTTGTACCAATCGGTTTGAATATAACGAATGAAGTAAGAAAAATAAGCAATATTTGCAATGATGATTTCGAAAATGTTATGAGAGAACTCATGTAATATTTGCATGCTTTATAGTATTTTAGGAGTTATGCAATGAGTAAAAATCAATTTTTTCCTATCACATGCTACTTTTCCAAGATCACCCTAATATTTTCAAGTCATCAACTAGGCTACCGACAAGAAGATATTAGACATGATGTCATGCAATGGAAAGAGATGGCACTTCGTTTTATTTTTCATTTTTTTTTCCATTGATCGGGCTATTGTGACTTCGACATAGCCGGATGCCAACAATGAGTGCTGGGCCAGTGGCCATGGTGGGTTGGGAAGTCATTTGAAATTCACACATAGCTGGTGTTGCTGAGGTCGATTACAAGGATGCGAGCGAGGGCTTATGATTGTCATCAGTTGGGCCGTAATCAGGGTTGGGAGATCCATCAAGATAAGGCTTGCAAACGATCTCAATGGTAATCACCAGCGCTGCTCATGTGATTGCTATGAGCGGCTTTCTGATTATGGCCGTTCCTTTTCATTTATGATTTTTCTTTTGCTGAGGTATAAGAGAGGTAGTGAGGCTAAGCAAGACACCTGGTCCCGAGCAAAAAAACATGTGAATATTGAGAAAGATGAGCTCTAAAGTTACGTTTAGCCGTTAAGATTTCTAATTAAGATAGAACTTGATAGAATAAGATATGAAATCTAGAGAATTTTTCTATATCATATCTACCGTTTGATGATTGCAATAATAAAATTGGATATATTTATATTATATTATATATTTTGTTTGATATAAATGCCTATATGAATCGCAAATTCTACAAACGGATATGGTAAAAATCTCTCATAACACTCTTGTCTTCCCTTTTTTTTTTTTTATTTTATTTTCTCCTCTTTTTAATTTATTTCTTTTTTATTTCTTTATTCCCCTTCTATCATTCTCTAATAAAATTTTATTAAATAGAAATTGTACTAATATACCTAAAATACAAAAACACCTAAAATATGTAATATATATATATATATATTGAATGTATATTACAAGATATAATTAAATTCGAATATATAAATAAAAATAAAATTAAATTGAAAAACTAAATTTTTATTTCTAGTTATTTTGAATTTCTCATATTAGAATTCAAATATTATTTATATTGAAATATAATTTTAATTTGTTAATTTTAAAAATTTGTTATTTGAGAAAAAAATTTCTTATTATAAGTATCAGAAATTCTATCCATCTTTATTTTACGTCCCCCATGTGATAATTTTATCCAGTGTATATCAAATTTATATGTAACTTTATCCTATCTTGAGCTTGCATCAAACGAAAGATAGGACAAATTTTATCCTGACTGTCAAACGTAGCCTAAGTGTATTATCGAAATTATTTAGCACGTTATTATCAACACTTAGGTCTTTGGCCAAAAAAAGGTTGGTAGCATGTTAGATTTAAGATGTTCATTGTGGAAATTTACATGAACTTATCTAACACGTTATAATCAACACTTAGGTCTTTGGCCAAAACATATCAGTAACATGTTAGATTCAAGACACTCATCGTGGAAATTTACATGATGCTACTCTTTAGGACGTACGTAATCATCTCCCTTATTGGCAACTTTTTCAAGATGCATGTCGAAAATGATCAAAGGGCTCGTCAGAGTGAAAAGAATTAAATTATTTAAGAATGACAAACACCTTTTCATAGCCTAGATGAGAAGATGGTAAAGTAAAATTTTCCCTGTTTCTTTCTCTGTGAAGTTTCCCCAAGTCTGCTATGGACTTACTGAAAATTATTGGAATAAACAAGAAGCAAATTAACATACGAAAAAGCCCATGTGCTACAAAATGCATAAGAAAAGGCATTTACCCTCCAAGTGCATGGTTCCCACTTGTATTTATCTGACATCTTGATTTTCGAATTCTGTTTTCGATTGAATGAGTTGGGCTTTTCATCGACACACCTGTAGTATTTTTCTCTAAGTTGATCACTCACGAGATAACTAATATATCTGGTGAAACCGTTAAGGGATTTTAACGCAATAAATTTGATAATTCGACTAGAAATTGACTGCTCGACCGTGCTAATCTACAATGGTCAATATGGAACTGTCAAAATCGATCAGAGATCGGAGAAAGGTCGGTTCGACAGAGGCATGTGATTAGAGTGTGGGTGATTCAACCTAATTGCAAAATTCTTGTCGAATGTCACTAAATTGATTTTTCTGTCATTTCTGTACCCTGTGCCCATATTTGAAATCTCGAGATTTTCACGATAATTGAGAGTCGCAAATGAGTCAAAGATGTATAATGTGGCTAGAAAATAATTGATCATGGGTCAAACGCACTAGAAATTCCTAAAAGCTATCTGGTAGGTTAAGTCATGCTAAAATCGTGTCAGGTTGAAACTAACTACGAAATTGAAAGTTTTTTCATGTCACAATTTATTTTAGGAACGTCGACTCATCCTTCGAAGATTTTTCTACAAACCCGAGATTTTGGCGAAAAATCAAATTTAGGCATTTTTGAATCGGGGAAATTAGAGGACTGTTTTTGGGTGGATTTTTACCATTCAAGTTGGTTCAATTGATAAGGAAAAATCATGGGATGGATGTGGATACTTTGGCTACAATTTTTGGACATCAATTGGATTAAATTGAAGTGGAATTAGAGTTGGAATTGGAGGTAAATGTTTCAAAATTCGTAGCCTTGGAGGGGCGCAACATTTCAGCAACCTTGGGAAGCTTCTTGCAGAAGTTTTGGAGTGGATAATGGGCAGAGGTTAGGGCTGAGGATGGTGGGGGCAAGTGATGAGTGTTTTGGATATTTTAAGAAGACTTTTGAGGCTATTTGGGTCCCCGCTTCAGCTGAGCCTCTCTTCTTCTTCTTCCTCAGCCATTCTACCTCTATTGTTGCTATGTTAAGCTAGAAACCCAAAGAAAATCAGCAGAGAACCAACCAGCCTCACCGAGTCCCCTTGCCGTCGACGCCTGTGCCCATCCGAGCTAGTGAACCGCCATTCGTTGCACCTCTCGCTAGCAACTCCAGCAGCTCGTCCAGCGTCCCATGTGACATCCCGAATTTCTAATTCTGTTTTTAATTGAATAAATCAGGTTTTCATCGACGTGCCTATCATTCTATGAGTTGATTACTCACGAGATAACTAGTCTATCAGGTGAAGCCATTAAGGAATCTAAACGCAATAGACTTGAGAATTCAACTAGGAATCAACTGTTCGACCGTGCTAATCTACAAGGGTCATTACAGCATAGACCAATTAGAGACCGGAGATAGATCGACTCGATAAGGGTATGTGATTAAGTGTGGATGATTCCATCTAATTACATAATTCTTGTTGATCGACACTAGATCGATTTCTCTGTCGTTTTGGTGCCCGGTGTCTGTATTTGAAATCTCAAGATTTTCACGACAACCAAGATGTGCCAATATGTCGAAGACATACATTGTGACTCGAAAATAATTGACCATGAGTTAATTGCACTGAAAATTCCTAAAAGCTATGCAGTAGATTAGGACGCGCTAAAATCACGCCAGATTGAAATTAATCGCGAATTTAAACCCAATTTCAGAAATTGAAAGTCCTGTCATGTCACAATTCATTTTAGGAACGTCGACTCATCATCGAAGATTTTTTTGCAAACCGAGATTTTTGGCAAAAAATCAAAGTAAGGTCGTTTTGATCATGAAAGACAGAGGGCCATTTTTTATCACATCCTTGGCCGTCAAGTTGGATCAATTGACGGGGAAAGATCATGAGATGGATGAGGACATCTTGGCTGATTTGTTTAGGCTTCAATTGGATTGATTTGAGTGAGAATTGAATGAAATTGAAGGGGAAATGTACAAAATTCGTAGGCCATGGGGGAGACAAAATTTTGGACTCTTTGGCAAGCTTGTTGGGGAAGTTCGATGGCTGCAAATGGCAGAGGATGACGGCCAAGGGTAGTGGAGGCAAGCCAAGGGAGGTTTGGACAAGTGTTGAAGGCTTGGAAGCCTTTGAGGCCCCCTTGCTTCAACAGCTTCTTCTTCCTAATCCAGCCCACCTTTCTCCATTGTTGGTGTTAAGATATGTCTCGAGTTTAAGCCCGATGTGAAAGTTTTGAATATTCTGAATATGATATGGTGCGGACGTTCGAAATCAAGCAAAGAAGATCCGAAGATCAACTTCTCAAAATTCGAATCTGCATTGGAGAGTTTGGCCACTGAAATAGGAAAGTCCAACTTTCACTTGGATTTGGATTTTGTTTAAAATATATAGAGATATATTTTGGTTAAAATAGGCAAGTTAGGAAATAGAATCCTATGAGAAGTTGGCAAAATAATAAGGGTTTCACTTATATATATATATATAAACTTGTGGCCATGGATGGAAGAAGGTTGATCATGAAGAATTGGTCTTGAAGCGCTGTCTTGTCGTCGAGTGCTTGTGAGGGATTTTCTTTGTCGTTCTTGTTCATGAATTACATCCAAGAAGATTTAGTGTTCAAGCAAATCAAATCTTGTGGTAAGATTTGCGTGTAATTCCTTCGTGAGATTGAGAGATTATTTCTTGAGGAATTTCGGGGCTAAACACTGCGTGTGTTATTAGGTGTAATTGGGGATTGGGAAACACCAAGAGAGTATTTGAGTGACTCGAGAGTGTAATCTCCTTGTACTGCTTGATCTATAATGAAATTCGCTGCAGCTTTCCCCGTGAACGTAGGTCTTTACGACCGAACCACGTAAATACGATGTCCGATTTATTTTCTTCTTCTGTCTATATTATTGTTCAATCGCTAGCCTTATTGCAAGAATTGGTATCAAAGCCGGACTTTAGCTAAGTTGAAGCAAATCGATGGTGGCAGAAGAAGTAAAAGTGAGAATCAACAGATTTGATGGGAAGGATTTTAGTTTCTGGAAGATGTAGATTGAAGATTACCTTTACCAGATGAAATTGCATTTGCCGTTATCTGGGGAGAAACCGGAGACGATGAAGCAAGCTGATTGGGATTTGCTAGATAGACGAGCTATGGGTGTTAGCTGGCTGACGTTGGCTCGTAACGTTGCGTTTAACATCTTGAAGGAGAAGACCACTACTGATTTAATGCAAGCCCTATTAGATATGTACGAGAAACCCTCTGTGATCAACAAGGTCTATTTGATGTAATGTCTATTTAATTTGAAGATGAGCGAAGGTGCGTTAGTTGCAGATCATATCAATGAATTCAATGTGATTATTAGTCAATTGAGTTTAGTTGAGATTGACTTTGAAGATGAGGTACATGCTCTGATTCTGTTATCCTCATTGTCTGATAGCTGGAATTCTACTGTTATTGCTGTTAGTAATTCCTTTGAGTCAATGAGTTTGACATTTGATGGGGTTCGAGATTTGATTTTGACCGACATTCGTAGAGGACAATCTGGCAAACTTGTATCTACTGCTTTAGTAGGTGAAAGTAGAGGAAGATCTATAATACATGTGGGTAAGAGTAGTATTAATATGAACAGACGTAGTCAATCTAGGATTGCAGATGTTGTCTATTGGAGCTATGACAAGAGGAGGCATCTTAGAAGGAATTGTCTTAAACTGAATAATGAGAAGGGTAAGGGAATTATAGTTGATTTTGTAGATAATGTTGCAGCTGTAGCAAATAATGTCGATTATGTCTTGTCTGTCACTAATGATTCATCATTTGATGGATGTATTATGGATTCTGGTTATTCCTTTCATGTCACACTAAATAGAAACTGGTTTATCACTTATCAGTGCATGGGTAGTGGTAAAATCCAGTTAGGGAACAACGCTGAGTGCGATGTTGTGGGTGTTGGTAATGTTAAAATCAGAATGCATGATGGCATTGTGTGGACATTGACTAGCGTAAGAAACGTTCCAGAATTGAAAAAGAACTTAATTTCCTTGGGTACCCTAGATTCAGCTAGTTGTAGGTATTCTTCAAAAAGTGGAGTTCTGAAGGTTGTTTGAGGTGCTCTAGTGATAATGAAAGGAATCAAGCATGGAGGCCTATATAAACTTCAAGGTGAGACAATGACAAGTTTCACCCAGGAGACGTTGGATGCATCTGTTCGAGAGTCTTTTGACTGCTTGAGGAAGACCTGGGTGTTAGTGCCAATGCACAAGTTTGATGCTGGTGTCAGGATCACGTGGTTGAGAGCTTTGATCGAAATAGAGACTAGTAATTCGATCAAGCATGTGCGGACTGACAATAGCATGGAGTTCTACTTGGAGCTGGCAAATAAATTCTACATAAAAGAGGGTATAGTGAAACACTGCATTAATGCTAATAGATCACAATAATTTGCAGAATTGATGAGCATAATATTACTAGAGACGTCTCGAAAAATGATCTCTAGTGCTGGTATTGTTAGGAGAATCCTAGCTGATGTGATTAATGACCTAGGCTTAGAACCAGGGAGAACAAAGTCAGTTTTCTTGTAGGTATGCCTTCCCACAGTGGGCGAACCTCTTGTTCAAGTCCTTCAGGGATAGCCTTTTAGCAAAAAAATCACTATGCCCTTTAGTTTAGAGCTTAGAAAGACTCGGATAGAACCAGGATGGTAACATTTCTAACTATCCAAGCTACATTTCTCAGAGGATCCTACCAGGCTGGAGAAGAAGAGGGAATTTAGAAAGCCATGAGAGAATTTCACAAAACACTTACTTTACTCAAGGGACTTTGCCCCCACATTACATCCTCCTCACCTTTTATAGGCAATAAGAGGTCACAAACTGACAAATAAACAAGGACCAAGCTCATGGGTTCGGGAACAAACAAAGGCCTCCGAAAATCTTGGTAGGGAATTACTCGCCCGGTATGAACAGTGACAGTGAATAGTAACTTCCCTAGTTTACTGCTACAGTAAAAGTGAATAGTAACATGCAACAGTAGATTTGTACGGACAGTGATCTCGATTAGCGGTCTCGTCCATCATGAGCATTGTAGTCATAGTTTGAATCATCTGAACAATGAACTGTAGCCAGAATATGTTCATCATATTTTTGTTCAAGAGCTTCAAGGTCTTCTAGTGTGAGGATCTAGTTCAACTGATGTGTTATGGATGTTGATGCTTCTTCATAAGCCCAGTGGGATGCTTCTTCTTGAGCCCAGTCTATGTTGTCATCATCTGCAGTGTTGGCAGGAATGCTTGGTTGTGGCTAATTGGATGGTTGTGTATAAAAAGATATGTCTATGCCATGAGATAAGGACAAGGGTTCTTGACTATAGAGGTCTTGAGAGAGAGGACCTCCCCATCTAGCATAGGGGTCTTGAGAGGTTTGTGCATGTTCCTTGGATGATGCAGCTTGTCTGAATTCTTCGAGTGCTTCCTTGGCTTATGATGCTAGGTCATAATGATCCCATACAGTGGGTACATTATAATTCCATGCATCTGGAGGAATGGTCTTATTTTCCTGACATAGGATTCTCTGGAGTTCTCGATACTGGTGCTCACAACAACCAACTGGTCTTGGATAAGATTTGTGAACTCGAGCCTCTATGCTATGTGGAACAAGTCTATAAGATGAGGTTCCTGTACTTATGGGGAGCTTTGATGATGTTACCATTATTAGTAAGAAAAGCCCATGGTCTTCGAAAAAACAGAATGGTATGGACTTCAGGGTTTGGCTGTGTAGTTCTCAATTCTTTCTCCAAGAGCCATTTCCAGTGAGTTGGAGGATAAAACCAATTACGAAAATCTAAAAGATTTTTGTCGCTTTCATTTTCAATCTTACCTCTGTCGAGTCCGAATATCCTGATGAGAATGGCAATGAATCTTCTGGTTGGAATTTCAATAGCTATTAAGTATTTATTGGTTAAGTACCATAATAACCATCGAAGTTGATCAGGGAAATCATCTTCTTTCCAAATCAAAGGATGTATGAACAGATACTCTGCATTTAATCTAAAAGGATAAAGAATCGAACCTCCATTGAGTCTGAACAAGTCTACATGGCATTGCCACATGAGTTTATCTAGATTTTCAGTAAGATTGTCTTTCTGGATTTGTTCAATGATCTCCGGGGGATATCGCCAACTTGGCCAGTCTTTGACTTTCTCAATTTTGTACTTCTCATTGTGATGAGTAGTACGAAAGACATGCCTCATGATATACATGTTGATTTCTACCGAGGCTTTTGGTCTTGACAAAAAGTCAGCAATCACATTTTTCTTTCCAGCAATGTGTTTGGTTTCAATGGGAATTTGGAATCTGCTTTTGTTTGAATTTGGTCATCTGAGGGAAAGATGTCATATCCAATTCTACTAGGAAGTGATGGTCAATGAGATGAAACTCAAACTTTTTGATGCCATTTTTCACCGCCAAGATTTCTTTGAAAGTGGAATGATAATGCATTTCAGCTTAAGAAAATTTTCCACTTTTGTAAGCACATAAATGTCTCTTACCCTCCATTTCCTCAAATAGGATGGCAGCCCGGTATTCATCACCGGCGTCGCCTAGAGAACTCTCTTTCCAGTTGATGGGATTTGTAACGAAGGAAGAGACTGCATAATCTCTTTAAGTTCAGTAACTACAGTAGTTTGAGATTTTCCCCAAGGTGGGGGATTCTTTTCCAACAGCATCTGTAATGGAATTAGCAATTTTGCAAGATCTGAAACAAAATCTCTGAGATAATTAATTATCCCAAGAAATTGTTGAACTTGTTTTGTTGTGAAGTTTTCTTCAAGAAATTTCAACAATTCCTGAGTAATATGTGGCCCTAGATAGTATGCTCATTTGTTAAGGTGCATACCAAGAAATTCAATTTCTATTTGGGCAATGTTCATCTTTCTTTGAGAAAGCATAATTCAATTTTTTTTTTCCAATTTCAACGAACTGCTCGAGAAGTTGGTAGTGTGACTGCTCATCAGGACTGTAGAGTAGGATATCATCAATGTATATTGCCGCGCTTGAGAGGATCGGCTGAAATATCTGACACATTGCCTTTTGGAAAAAAGATGGTGCAACCTTTAAACCAAAAGGAAGGACTTTCCATTGAAAGTGTTGATTTGGGATACAGAACCCTGTCTTGGGTCTGTCTTCAAGGTGAATGCCCAATTGCCAAAATCCGACTTTGAGATCAAATTTGGAATAAATTTAGGCCTTAGATAGTCCAGCAAAAAGAGAGTTTCTGAAAAGTAGAGGGAATTTATCATCTTGAAGGAAAATGTTAAGGGGTTGATAATTAATTACCAATCTCATTTTTCCTCGGTTTTGCTCTGCATGCTTGTTAACATAAAATGCTTCACATGCCCATTGAGAATGTGAGACCTCAATAAGGCCTTGTTGCAGTAGTTCTAAGCATTCCCTTTGAGCCAAAATCAAATGTTTTGGATTCATTCCCATATGACTCACCTTGGTTGGATTGATGTCTTCATTATTTTTTAAAGGAAGGTGAACAAAAAATTATGGATTCTTCCATAAAGGATGGGAACATTTCTGAGCGAACTCAAAATGAGATTCCGAACAGGATTTTAACAACTTTTGCATGATTGGACCCAATAGACTCATTTGGATGGAAAAAAGTCTCTGAATGTTGACAAATTCAGAAAATTAATCTTTATACATAAGACCTTTTCTAGGAATGATGCGAAGTTGAGAAATTTGAGTCATAATATCCCAACCAATGATCAAGTCTTTGTTGGGAAGACTTGAGCCAAAGATCTTTGTAGTTATAGAACACTATGGAAAAAAATTGGACGGTGATCGTAGTGGTTCTAACATTTGTAGAGAATGTATCTCCTGAAGTTGAATTGAAGTATTGGACACAAGAAGTCCAATATTCTTAGGAAGAACTTTAGTGTCTAAAATGGAAGAGGCAACTCCAGTATCTATAAGGGCAATGACGATGATTGACTTAGCAAACTTTGAAGTGAATATTTTCACAAGAAAATGGGGACAATGAGTTTTGCTCGAAAACATGTCAGCGCTTTCTTCTATAGTAGTCAAAGATATGTGGAAGATATCTTCAGGATCTGAATCTGAATCAGTTTCGCTGGGAGTTTGGTAACAAGGAATGACACAAAGAGTTTGTTCACATGGTTCTTCATTCGCAGAGAATAAAGATTCAATGTCATCATTTTGAAGAGAAATACCAGGTTCTTTCTTTATATGATATATCAAATGATTCTGACCTTTTTTTACCTGAGGACAATTTTTGGCAAAGTGTCCTTTTTGGTTGCAGATGAAGCATCTTCTTGACTTTCTGTGACTTGAGTGATCTTTCCTTTTTCACAAGTATCTCCATTTTTTCTTTCTTTGGAAGTGCTTAGAGCCATGTCTAAATTTGTTTATTCAGATTTTCTTGAAGTGCTTCTTCTTTCTGGAGGATTTTCCACAAGAACAATTACAATCTTTCTTGGAGCATTTAATTTTCAGGTTCTTGTGAGAACAGGCCCTATCAAGTTCTCTGTTGTCGTTGGCATAAGACTGGATCATTTGGCGTTTGATGCACAATTCTTCGAGGTGCTGATGAATTTCTTGTTGAATTTCTCCCAAAGAAACATCTTGGATTCTTTTAAATGTCCGGGACGAAAAGGTTCTTTCTACTTTATGCGAGATAATTCTTTGGGGATGGAGTTAAGAAAACATGTTTCAAGTTTGCATTAGCTCCGATTTGATAGAAGTGCTTAAGCATTTCTTGATAATGCTTATCAAAATGTTTATTTTTTTCTAAAGAGAACAGCATCTTCTTTCAAAAAATTCTCTTCTTTTGAGTTCGATGAGATCAACAGGCTTTCCCAGAAACAAGTGATATAGCAGGGTAATAGCATGGCCAAAATCTGGGGAGAGCAAAAACTGTATTTGAGGCTACTTGTGAATCTTGTGACAAAGTTGAAAAGAACGTCATACTTGTCCTGGTTGGTTATAACTTGGGTATTTAGCCAAGTATGAAATTCCTCAAGTCTTTCTGGCCATTTGTGGTAAGGTATGTCATCAATGGTGAAAGACTACTTTGATGAAGTGGACACACTCTGAGAATGACCATTTGGCCGAACAACTTATGGTTCAGAATGATTTGATTCCGTATCATGATCTGGGGGATCGGCCATGAATATTGATGAAGTTACTGGTGCTATAGGAAATGAATCAATGGTAAAGATTGAAAAGGATGATGAGGATGAAAGAGATACTGAGTTTGATTTAGTGTCAAAAATATTTGGAAAAGCTGGTTCTGTTGGAAACAAAATTTGATCTGTTGGAATAATAGGATCAATATGGGGTGGAGACTACGGTATAATAGGAATAGGATCAGGCTTTGGTTCATGATTACCCAAGTCTCTTAAAAAGGATTTTAACGGGTTTGACAACATCATTTGATCAGGCTCCCTTATGATAAGAGAGGATTTTTCAGGCATCTTTTCTTTACTCTTTTCTTTCCTTATGCAATCAAGTTCTCTGAGGCGATTCCTTATCTTAGCCACATATGTCCTGTCTTGTCTAACAGGTGTGTCTGTAATAGCAGCAAAGATAGACTTCAGAGGTGGTGGAGGAGGGAGGGGATCTGCTCGTAGAGTAGTTGGAAATGGATTGGGCCTTCCTTCTTTAAGGATTTGGATTTGCCTTTTAAGCTTTTCTATTTCTGCTCTAGGACTTTCAAGATGATGATAGCCTAGATGTTGTGCAAATTCTAAGGCATGAAGCCTCTTCTGGAAATCTGAAAGCATCTTCTTGGTGGTTTCATCATACCTTTGCAAATCTTGCTGCACATGCCCAATCTTAGAATCAATTGCTTTAAAAGCATTGTTGTGTGCTAGGAGGGTCTCCGATTGCAAATTTAAGACAACTTCAGCAACATGAGTTCTTTTTTGTCTTCCATGCTCATCCATATCAGTTGGGGCAGGTATCTTAGGAACATGCCTATATCTGCCTTGGAGATCAATAAACTCTTCTGAGGCAGGAAAAGAGAGTTTAGAACTTTCCCGAATAAGAGGAGGAAAGTTTGTTTCTTGGAACATGGCAATGGAAGAACCAGGTGGCGTTTCTGGTGGAACTTTGAGTGGGTATGAATGTTTCTCGGCCCATTTTACAATTGGTTTATAAAACGGGGAAATGGCTGGTTTTTTCTGAGAAGGAGATGGAGGAGGTGATTGTGGTGGATCTGGTGATATTGAAGAGGAAGTAGTGAACTCTGGTGGTAGTGTCGGTGCATATGAAACCATGAACTAAAATTTATCATACTCACCAAGAGTATCAACAGAGGGATCCATTCAGGTGCCTTTGGTACACAGGGTTTTTGAGCTTTTTTCTCCAAGGCGGAGATTTTGCAAATCGATCTACCTCATTAGGAGAATGTGTACAATAAGAACATTGGCAGAAAGGGTCCCAAAAACAATGGCCATACTGGTCTTTGTAGTAATGGACAGGATGTCCATTACTGTTAAAGTGTCGAACAAGCTTTTTTGGATCTGTTTCGGAAATAGACTCAGGAACACATGGTTCAATCATAAAAAGAGTTTGGAAAATGGAAGGACTTTCTTCTTTTTCTTTGCCAAATTTGATGGAAATAGTTCCATCCTTCTTTCTAACGAACTCAGAATCTGATGACTGGAAAGGCTTGTTGCTTTGGTGAAGCATTTCATAGTTGGTAATCCATGTCTCTGGAAGGAGCGTGGCCAACTTCTCTTTTAGGATTTGTCTAGGGACATGAATGCATGACGCTTGATAATTTTGCATGGAAATGAACAAAGCATCTTCATTTCCATTGTGGAAATTTAAATCAAGCGCATGGTTCTGCACTCTATAAAAAATTTGGTAATGCAAAGTTGCTGCTATAGAATCAGTAGTCTGAGGTGCCCCTGTGAGCTGGATTTGAACTTTTAGAAAAGAAAGTAACTGGGAGTCTAAAAGAGCAATGTTGAAATTTGGTTACAGTGTCACAAAGACTATTCCAGCATTTAAAGTGGCATGAACAGTGCCTATGCAAGTATGTTGGTACTCTAAAAACCTGGTATCTAACAATGCAATTCTTGCCACTATTGGCAAACCTTTTTGGCCATGAAAAGTAAGAACAGCTTCATAACGAACATGGAAATATCCTTGTTGGATCCATTGTCGGGGAAATTCTAGAGGGATCTGAAGAGTAATAAAGTACTCCTTTTTAGTGGCAGGAATGGGGTGTTGGTCGAACTTAGAGGACTGAACATATTCCTTTACTTCCTTTGGAGTCTGGCAAATGAGTTGGCAAATAGAACAGATGGGTGAAAATGATGAAGCGGGTTTAGCAAAAGCGGAATAAGGGTTCATCAAAGGAAGCTGGGTTTCAGAGATTTTAGTTTCATCACTAAGAGAGACTTCATATAGATATTCTATCTTAGAAGCATTTGAAATACGGAAATCTGAAGGGATTGAGGATGTTGGGGTTGTAGTGAAAGAAATAGGTGCTTCGAGAATTTCTGGTTCTGTAGACATGGTGTACAAAGATCTTCTCAGCACTGGATTCACCTATTAAGCGCATGGAATGAATATCATTAGTAACGAAACCGTGGCTCTGATACCATTTAATAGCATTCATGTCCCTAGACAAATCCAAAAAGAGAAGTTGGCCACGCTCCTTCCAGAGACGTGGATTACCAACTATGAAAAGCTTCACCAAAGCAACAAGCCTTTCCAGTCATCAGATTTTTAGTTCATTAGAAAGAAGGATGTAACTGTTTCCATCAAATTTGGTAAAGAAAAAGAAGAAAGTCCTTTCATTTTCCAGACTTTTTTTTATGATTGAACCATGTGTTCCTGAGTCTATTTCCGAACCATATCCAAAAAACCTTGTTCGACACTTTAATAGTAATGGACATCCTGTCCATTACTACAAAGACTAGTATGGCCATTGTTTTTGGGACCCTTTCTGCCAATGTTCTTATTGTACACATTCTCCTGGTGAGGTAGATCCATTTACAAAATCTCCACCTTGGAGAAAAAAGCCCAAAAACCTTGTGTACCAAAGGTACTTGAATGGAGATCCCTCTGTTGATACTCTTGGTGAGTATGATAAATTTCAGTTCATGGTTTCATATGCACCAGAGTTCATTATTTCCTCTTCAATATCACCATATCCACCACAATCACCTCCTCCATCTCCTAAGAAAAAACCAGCAATTTTCTCGTTTTATAAACCAATTGTAAAATGGGCCAAGAAACATTCATACCCACTCGAAGCTCCACCAAAAACACCACTTGGTTCTTCCATTGCCATGTTCCAAGAAACAAACTTTCCTCCTCTTGTTCGGGAAAATTCTAAACTCTATTTTCCTGCTTCAGAAGAGTTTATTGATCCACAAGGCAGATATATGCATGTTCCTAAGATACCTGCCCCAACTGATGTGGATGAGCATGGAAGACAAAAAAGAACTCTTGTTGCTGAAGCTATCTTAAAATGGCAATCAGAGACCCCCCCTAGCGCCAACAATGCTTTTAAAGCGATTGATTCTAAGATTGGGCATGTGCAGCAAGATTTGCGAAGGTGTGATGAAACCACCAAGAAGATGCTTTCAGATTTCCAGAAGAGGCTTCATGCCTTAGAATCTGGACAACATCTAGGCTATCATCATCTTGAAAGTCCTAGAGTAGAAATAGAAAAGCTTAAAAAGCAAATCCAGATCCTTGAAGAAGGAAGGCTCAATCCATTTCCAACTACTCTACGAGCAGATCCCCTCCCTCCTCGACCACCTCAGAAGTCTGTCTTTGCTGCTATTACAAACACACCTGTCAAACAAGACAGGACAGATGTGTTTGAGATGAGGAATCGCCTCAGAGAACTTGATCGCATAAGGAAAGAAAAGAGTGAAGAAAAGATGCCTGAAAAATCCTCTCTTATCATAAGGGAGCCTGATCAAATGATATTCTCAAACCCGTTGGAATCCTTTTAAAGAGACTTGGGTAATCAGGAACCACAGCCTGATCCTGATCCTATTATACCACAGTCTCCACACTGCCTGGTGAATAGATTCCTATCAACTACTATTGAATGGCGGACTCCTAAAGAAATGTGGTCATGTAACATTGCTGATTATTCTATTCTTAGAATGTTTGGTTACTCGTGTTATTTTCGAGTGAGTGATGGTAAGCTCGATTGGAGGGCAAGGTGGGCAAGGTGCATATGCCATGGCTATGCACAATGAGAGCGGGGCAATCGGTTGTAGTGTCCAGATATAAATTCACCTGTTAACAGCAGAGAAGTTATCCTTGATGAGTCTGCGGTACTTCTGGCTAGTGTTAATACAGATATGGACGGTGTTCAGCTTGAGGTGGAGTTGCGACCAAAAACTCCTAAGGTAGCGTATACGGGTACTAGCAAAGTAATCGACACAGATGGTACTCATAGTGAGATGGAGCCTATAGAGCCAATGATTGCTGTAACTGCTGATATTGACAAAGTATGTATTTGATCTTTTGATAGATATAGATGCAACAATAGTTTTGCTTTATCTGTGGTTGCGAATGTTGCATCAAAAAATCCTTGCTGAGCAATTAAAGATGCATGTGGAGTTGATATTCTGATGAGGTCCTTAGTTATGGCGAAGTTCAAGCGATGCTTGAACTTGGATAATATTTGAGGCAGTTGAACCCATCGGGGGCTATGGAAGAGTAGCAACAGAGTTTAAATTTTTGCAAAGCGATTGTGAATTGGCTCAAACGTCAAGCCAAGGTGGAGATTGTTAAGATATGTCTCGAGTTTAAGCACGATGTGAAAGTTTTGAATATTCCGAATTGTATATGTAGCGGACATTTGAAATTGAGTAAAGAAGATCTGAAGATCAACTTCTCAAAATTCGAATCTACGTTGGAGAGTTTGGCCATTGAAATAGGAAAGTCAAACTTTCACTTGGATTTGGATTTTGTTTAAATATATAGAGATATATTTTGGTTAAAATAGGCAAGTTAGGAAACAGAATCCTATGAGAAGTTGGCAAAACAATAAGAGTCTCACTTATATATATATATATATATATATATATATATATATATATATATATATATATATATAATAAACTCGTGGCCATGGATGGAAGAAGGTTGATCATGAAGAATTGGTCTTGAAGTGCCGTCTTGTCATCGAGTGCTTGGGAGGGATTTTCTTTGTCGTTCTTGTTCGTGAATTACATCCAAGAAGATTTAATGTTCAAGCCAATCAAATCTTGTGGTGAGATTTGCGTGTTATTCCTTCGTGAGATTGAGTGATTATTTCTTGAGGAATTTCAAGGCTAAAGACTGCGTGCATTATTGGGTGTAATTGAGACTTGGGAAACACCGAGAGAGTATTTGAGTGACTTGAGTGTGTGATCTCCATGTATTGCTTGATCTATAGTGAAATTCACTATTTCTCTTCTTGTTTTGCCTTCCTGAGCCTCCTCAGGCCACCGTCGAAGCCGCGCCACCGTCGTCCAGCCACTGGAGTAGCTTGCCTAGCTGCTGCAGCCTCTGCCATTCCTCCTCACCGCTTCAAGCCAACCGAGCAGCCCTTCGGTCCTTGGAGTTGAAGCTGAACCAGCAGGAGTCTTGAAGCTTCAAGGCCCATTTTCAAGCCCTTCCTGGCCTCACTTGGTGTCGCCGCAGGGTTGTTTGTTGCTCGCCTTGGCGTTGCCATTGCCTTGGACTCACCGGAACGCTAATCCAGTAAGTTTACTCATTAAACTCTACTTAGGAAGTTAATTATGCTTAAGGGGTGTTTAGATTAAGCTAAGCATATTTAGGTGGTTAGATTAGCTTAGTTAAATGTTAATTAGATTAGATGAATTATTAGTTTAGCGGATGAATTAATTAGTCTAATTATGCAATTAGATTAGTGTAAGCATGATTAGACTTTTAATTAATTATTGTATTTATTTAATTATTTATTTAAATTAAATATTATTTAATTACAGTATTTTATATTTAAATAAATTTAAATTTTCGAAATTTATTTAAGGGTTAATACTCTAAAAAACATCAAACCGGTACATCTATAACAAATTTACCCCAAACTATTTTTGACCACCAAAAATCCAAAACCAGTATACTTTTGACAAATTTACTCCAAATTGGTACACTTGTGGCAAATTTACCCTCTGTTAGTTTTTGTTAAATTTACTGTCAAATTATTAAGTTAAATGACACGTGACAGTTGATTAGGTATACCAATTTGGGATTTTATTCTCCGTTTGTCACAGTTTACAATTTTTGTAGGTATTAATCAAATTTAGCGGAGTGTATATTTGTCACAAATTTACCAGTTTGGGGTTTTTTGCAGTCGAATAAATTAGTTTAGGGTAAATTTTTCATAAATGTACCGATTTATGGTTTTTTTATGGTCAATCGGGGTAAATTTGTCACATGTGTACCAATTTTGGGTTTTTCTTGGTAAAAAAAATAGTTTGGGGTAAATTTGTCATAAGTGTACTAGTTTGGGTTTTTCAGGGTATTAACCTTTAATTAATTAATTAATTATTTATTTATTTCCGGAAACTATGTTGAATGGCCGATCATTAGAATTTCAAGCTGATCGCAGTGGTATGTTTAGTTCCTATAATAGAGTGGTTAATTGTGTAAATTAAGTGATGATTGTGAAGTTTTGGTATTTAACTAGAAAATACCGGGTGTCGGGTTTTGACACCAAAAGCGATTTTTAAGTACCATAGCATCTTGAGTGAGCATTGGATTTTCAGCTTGTGTGAGCATTGTATGTCAGCTTGTGAGAGCACGATCATTTATCAGCTTGTGAGAGCAACGATCCATTTATCAACTTGTGCGAGCTATCATCTATCTATCAGCTTGTCTGAGCTACCATCTATTTATATATCAACTTGTGCGAGCTACCATATATATCAACTTGTGAGAGCATTGCATCCATTTTAGCTCGTGTGAGCAATGATGGTATTGATGGATGAATAGATGGTATGGTTTAATAGATGGTGTGAATTGATATATGGTGTTAATCGTATGGTATCAATTGGATTGATAGAATTGATGAATCGAGGTGTGTCGGTAGTGCATGCTTGTGCGATTAATGATTGATTAATTGAGTGTTTAAATTATATTGACGTGCATGAAGGAATTGCGACGAGGTAAGTCTTCTGACTTGTGTGGTTAGGTTTCTAGGCGTATTTCCTTCCTAGTCGGAGTTTAGATGATAAACTTGCTGAGACATTGTCTCACCCCGTCATGGGCTCAACATTTTCAAGTCCATAGATGGCGGTTCCTCCGGAACATTTTGGTCAGCCGAAGAAGATTATCGAGCAGGTCGTGGATATTCTTGTTCCGGGGGGCCATGGAGCTTGGGTCTATGAACTTGTGAGGACCATCGTCTGGGTTGATGCGGGCCTACCCTAGAGAGTACCCCATCGATTTAGAGCGTGGTATCATCACAGGCTCAATGGACCTAGTGAGGGTCCCCTACAGGAGTCTGATGTCCCTGCTGCGGTAGTAGTTCTCACTTTTGGCAAGGGTACAACTGACCCTCTTGGTGGTGTAGTGGTGGACCCAAGTCCCCGAGAGACCTCGGAGTCTTCTGTTGAGGATTTGTGTGCTTAGAGGACCCGTAGGCTTGTCAGTTTTTGTAGACTTCTGTGTATCGCCCAGTCTATTATTATATTTAAACCTGTTTGTTTATAAAAGGCCTGTTTCGGTTGTAAAGCTGTGGTCCTACTTTCCTATCACATCTCTGTGCTGTCTGGGGTTTTATTAATTTGCTTTCGCATGCGCATTAAAATGAATGGGTTGGCAACGTGTTCTGGGATGTCACCATTTTATTGGCCACTGCGGGATGGGCACGTGCTCGAGGTTCAGGGCATGACATCCCCATTTAAGTAGTACCATAGTGGGTCTGTGAATGGAGTGATAAGGTGCGATGGTTTATAGGATAGTTAGTAAAAATGGGCTTTATTTCATGCTGGTGCATGCGATTGATAGTTGATTATTAAATTGTTTAGTGTGGATCACTTAAATTCTAATATGGTATTGGAATTGGAAACAGGTTTCTATAAAGATCCTGTAGATGAGTGATTAGGAGCAGAGGACTCCTAGAAATAGGACCATCGGTCCAGTGACTCAGGGTTGTATGCCGACAAGGGTTGGTACCCGAGGTGGCTATGGTAGAGCGCAAGCTAAGGCTAGTGCTAGTGGAGTAGCACCGCCTCCTTTTAGTGCTGGGATAACAGCCCCTAATGATCTCAGAATTGAAGGGATCATGCAGGCGCTGAGGCGATGGGAGCACTGATGGGGCAAC